>JABYPW010000817.1:0-20437 GCA_016880775.1 Phymatotrichopsis omnivora
AAATTTTTTATTTTTTTTTTTTTTTCGGCGGGGAATTGGGAATGAATTCGATGCTCTACCAAGGATGTGCAGCAAGTTTACCTAAGCACCTACATATGCATGCATATATGGTAGGCCCTAAAGTATTAAAATTGTAGAATTTTACATAGATCTCAAATGTTTCTCTAAAGGCAAGGTAAAAACAAGCTCACAGAGCCGACGCCATGCCGTATAGCAGCTTACCGCATCTATCACATACTCAACTAGTCATATCTTCGGACTTCAAACATTTGTGTCCAATTATGCAATGGTTTTGCACGTGTAAATTTTTAGCACGGAGAAGAGACCTCCACTACCCAAGACCCAAAGGTCCAGAGACTTGACTTTTCTCATCGTTCGAAGCGATATCTAGCCCACCATGAATAGAAGAGCAGCAAGAAAAGCGCAACGAATGACTCTTAAACGCCAAATACAAAGCTAATCCGTCAAAGTTGAGGGGGAAAAAAAAAAAAAAAAAAAAGAAGCAACCATAAAGCAATGCAGAAAGATGCAGAGCATTCATCATCCCCACTGTCCGCAAGCGTAAAGCGAAAGAACAAATTGTCCGTAGCTTTGAAAAAAAAAAAAAAAAAAAAAAAAAGTTACCCGAGCAACTCTACAAACTGATATGCAGACGGAAACAAGCGCATATATGTGGGTGACAATACATGATGCTTGCAAATGCGACACCGGAAACCAACAATTTAATCCAAAAATTTCAGAACTTGTCCAAATTCTGTCAGGAGATTCCAGGTGGCAGCCAGCAGAAACTCCTCCAAATTACGTAGGGAGAGGACCTAAAAACAGAGATCTCGGATGAATGGAATCTGAAGGCGGACAGATAAATGAAGCGAGTGCGAAACCGTGATTCGTGCATAAGCGCTACCAAAAGCCTTCGATTGAATTGCAGCATATACACATAATGCATAATTTCCTGGAACAAATGCTTTTTTGCCGTGGCGGAAATAATATTCTAGGTAATTAACCACCGGAGTTTATAAATATCAAGATATAGCTAGAAACATATGTATGTGTGAATGAGGTTGGCTGCTATCGGGTGGTCAATAGCTTCCTGAACTTATTTTAAAGTTGCTTTATGGAAAAAGTGTTAGAATCCATATATGTTTATGAAAGCCTAGGCGGCCGTATGAAGGTTACCCTGACGGCGCTTAGCGAGTATCGCTCCTATGTTTGCGACTATGTCTCTGTTCTTAATTGAATGTACACGCCCTGTCCGTACAATAGTGACCGAAGGAATATAATATCGTATGAAAGCCTAAGCCAACGGTACCTTAGGGCGCCATATAAAATAAAACATACAAAATTATATTAAAATTTATAAAATGTATGGGGTGGGATATATAAAATGCATAAAATAAAATACGTAAATTGTTTAAGATAAAAATATATGAAATACATAAAATAAATACATAAAATGCATAAAATAAAACGTGTTAAATAAGTAAAATAAATATATAGAGTAAATAGATGCCTTCCTGCTGCTAAATTTGGGATATGCTACCCATTTCTAACGAGTCTGGCCGAATCGGCTAACTGTTTGCCAGACCGTTGTCATAGATCGAGTAGTCTGAAAGTCAATCTAGGGTATTCGGAACTGGTGAGTAAACCCCCAACAAGATATCAGAATTCTCAACGTCACTATTTAATATCTCGATGTCTAATGTGAAGTGACAACGACAGATATCCGAATACAATGCAGTCGCAATCGCAGAATACACAGCCGAACAAATAAGAGAAGGGTGGACGAATGGCCAGAGCTCAAAATTACACTTAATCGGACCTTGAATCCCTTCTCGATTTTATCGAAGAGCTCGGTTCGTACTCCGCATAACAGTGGGACAAGGTTAGCGGACAGAGACAACAACTATGCCGAAATACACCGACGCTAAACCAGGGGGAGGGATGGCCTTCGCTGCAGATGGTACAGAGTGTATCATGATAAGAAATCGACGGCCAATCCTACTTTACCACTGCGTATATTCGCAGGGCAAAACAGTTGAATACTGTTATGCAAAATGAAATTGACATGACTTAATTGGATGGTGCACCAGACGATGACGAACTTAACGACGAAAGTGGAGCAATCGACAATCCTGGGAAAATCAATTTGTAGTAGACCGTCGCCGGAATTATCGTAGAGTGCTTGTAGTGGACAAGGGACGAGGTGCAGAATTGTTGTTTTGAGTTAGCATATGTAGGAAATCACATGAGCTCTAGAAGAGATTTGAATGTTTGGAGTATCCAGAACCTTTGAAAGCAACCCCCCCCACCTCCCCTCCAGCCTCCTCGGCTTCATTATCTAAATCTGAAAGGGTGATATTTTGCTCTAGGAGGAGTTCAACCTATGCTACCAGACTCGATAGCATATCCTGAATTTAACAGCGGAAAGGGACCGAATAAAATAGCAAATATAGTATATAGGAAGAAAATATTAAAAAAAAGCATTGTCCAGGCTAAGGTCTTAATATGAATACCAAAATAATCTAAGTGTACATATTTATTATCCCTGAGTGGTCTATCGTTTACCTTTCTCAGGGTATGCATAAAGATGGAGTTGATAGTAATGCATACTCACTACAAGTATCCTCTGTATAAGAGAGTGATATTATGTATTAGGTTTTAAGCCGTATGAAGGTTGGCCGTATGAAGGTTACCCTGACGGCGCTTAGTGAGAATCGCTCCTATGTATGTGAACTAAGTAATGCTCTTAATTGAGTTGCCGAAAGGTTACGTCCCGTCCGTACAATAGTGATCGTAGGCTATAATATCCGGCCGTATGAAGGTTACCCTGACGGTGCTTAGCGAGTATCGCTCCTATGTACGCGACTATGTCTCTGCTCTTAATTGAGTGTAAACGCCCCGTCCGTATCATAGTGACCGAGTGGAAATCAAAAGTCTGTATTAGGTTTTAAAATTGTGTAGCTAAGGTTTCCTTTTATCACTCCCTGCAAGTCCTATAAATGGGTGAAAAATGAGGAAATGCTTTTCTCACAAATTTAAAAGTGTTCTTTATGCTGATAGTCAATTCTTAAAACACCCCTTAAACTTTGAAGAGTAAATTTATCTCAAAACTTAAGACTACCCAAAGAATTAAAGGATGCTTTAGGGCCTATGCCCCATTTCTTGAAAATGCCTCAAGTAATAGACAAAACCTCTGTAGCAGCTTTAACTCCCTTTAAGGCCTGCACTATTCATTTTTACTTAACTAAGGATAGTCTACTATTCTATTCCAGCTACCCCTTGGTGGTCACATTTGCTTAAATTTATTAAAAATTAATAGACATATATATACTTATTTATTAATTATATAACACAAATAAATGCTGACAAGTTAATCAAATTGGTCAATTAGAGGTGGGGATTCTCTCACTTATTCATATAATATAGTTTATACTTGTACTTTATTCTTTAAGAACCCTTGAACCTTTTAAAAGTAAATTGATCCCAAAACCTAATACTAGCTAAAGAATTAAAGGTGTTTTCAAGGTCAATAGCTTACTTCGTGAAAATACCTTAAGCAATAGATATAGACCTTTAGGGAAGCTTTAACTCCTCTTAAGACATATATTATAATAGAAAATAAGTATCGAGTTGCTTATATAAGCAAGCCTTTGCTGCTCCCACTACACTCTCTCACTGAAATTTACACAAAAAGAATTATAATATACATAAAAGTATGTCCCACTCTAAATTTTTAACTGAATAAATATTTTTGATTATTTTAAATGTAAATCTGTTAGTATTTTATAGTATTTTAAAAAATCTTTTTCAAAGATAGATTTTCTTATAAAATATTTACATTTTAAGCATTGTATGTTAGGCTAGCTACTCCTTCTGAAAAAAAAATCTAGGAGCTATAGAACTACTTACATTTTGTAATTTACCTACAATAAAATAATTTTAGTAATAAAATATCATTACTTATCATTATTTATTATCACTTAAGTAGCTTACATTTTATATATATTTTATATACTATAATTAGCTATAGCAACTTTTGGCTGCTATATTCAATGCTGGGTAGGTAAAAACACTTGAATTTTTATTACTTAATTATTTCTAATAGAAATTAATAGATTTTTTTTTTTTTTTTTAGGTCTACTCTCTTTACATCTACTAATTTTTAATTTCTTACTTTTCTTGAGTGGAAAATTTAAGTCTAAATACAAATTCTTAAGGAATGAAAGAAAATGTTAACTAAATGAAATTTGAATTTAAATACTACTACTATATGTAGACTATAATATATATTTTTTTCCCTCAGCTTCCAAATTGTTTTAGAAGTAGTAGTTAGCCTAATAAATAATGTATACAATATTACTATCTTATGGAAAAATTTATATTCAAATAAATGTTTAAATTACTACTAAATATGAGGAATTTCTATTAAAAGGGATAAAAAATAATTTTTCCATTATAAACTTAGAATAGTATAATCATTTTAAGATACTGAAATTCCTTTTAGTTTAAGTTGTGGTAGGTAGTAGATGTAGCTAAGCTTTGCTTATATAAGTAGCTGAATATATATTTTCTATTATTGTATACTTTTTTTTTCATATATGTACAACTATAAATAATCTACTATTCTGTTTCTATTACTAGGCATCACTACTATATACTTCCCTATAACTAGAAGTTATAAATATCAATACAAATTTGGATTCCTTCAGTGACTATTATATGGACAGGGCATGTATACTCAATTAAGAGCAAAGACATAGTGATATATATAGGAGCATTAGGACATACCTTCATCTGCTAAGCACTATCAGGGTAACCTTTATACAGCTATAAATATTAATAGGAATTTAGATTCCTTTAGTCATTATTGTATATACAGGGTGTATACACTTAATTAAGAGTAAAGACATAGTTGTATATATAGGAGCATTACGATATACCTTCATCTACTAAGTGCTATTAATATAGCTATAAATATCAATAGAAATTTAGATTCCTTTACTCACTATTATATAGACAGGGTATATACACTCAATTAAGAGCAAAGACATATTTGTATATATAGGAGTATCAGGATGTACCTTCATCTGTTAAGCACTATTAGGGTAACCTTTATACAGATATTGTATTCATGTAATTTATTTCCCTAAGATTTATATTATACATCTTATACCCTCGGTAGGGCATTTACACTCAATTAAGAGTAAAGACATAACTAAAGGATATTGGATAGAAAAGAAAAAGAGTGATAAAAGGAAATCTTCTACCTTCCTGCTATTTCATCTAAATAGAAGAAATCCTCCACTACTTCTGACAGTAACCTTTTCTTAAGGCTTATAGCAGTTACTTCTATTTCACTTAGTTATGGGGGGGTCAGTTACCTAAGTAATACTCATTGTTGGATGAGTAGTTTAGTATTCACTCCTTGCTCAGGAAGCTCTAATGTTAGCTATTCTTTTAACTTTTTAGCTGAGTCAGTTGGACTAGTTCTTTAGATAAGTGGGGGACATTATCCAAAGTGGTAGTATAATTTTTCCTTCAAACTTATATTCTGGGGAGCCTATACCCTACTCCTAGGACCTCTGAGAATATGTAGTCAAAGTACTTTGACTGATAGTTATATTTTATCATGAAACTCTCATATATAATGTAGGATATGGTAGTAAATAAGGCAAATTGCACTACAGAGGCTCTTAACCCATCTATAGTGACTACTTTTTAATCTTACAGGATATTGTCACTACACTGGGTCATTGATTTACTTTTTTTAGGGCAGGCATTATAGAGGAGGTATGATTTATATTATCATTATACTTCTTATAGAGGGTGCAGTCTTTTCATAAGCTCAGGTGCTACCTATTGTAATAAACGTGGTCATGTACTTTCCTATTTGTTATATTCTCCTTATATTTCATATTTTTATTGATGTTCTTTAGAATTCTGCATTACGAATTATAAATTATAACTTGGTCATGTATTGTCACTTATATTTAGCTGTGTACCTTGTAGAGGTCATGAGAATAGTAGTTATATTAAATGATGTATAGGAAAGAGTCATGTGGACAAAACAGGTTTCAAAGAGACTACTCTAGAAGGGAGGTATTGCTCTTGGCATTTGGTAGAAAAGAAGGAGAAATCTGTATGGTGCTGTATCAGTGATCTGAGGGAAGTGCAAAGCCTCTTTCTTCTTGCATTTTAGGGAAATATAAATCATCTTTCTTTCTTATTGGAAAATAAAAACCTCTTTCTTTCTTCTTTATGTAGTATCTTAAGTATATACTATAGGAATAAGAATAATATTCCTATAAACCTTTGGCACCTCCTACTCTCTTGATCTATTTAATATGAATACCTCTTAGCACTTTAAAGAGTTATGTATCTTCTTCTTTCCTGATTTACCCTAAAACCCCACTACAGCTAAAGATTAGTTTGTATCACTAAAGGAGTAGTCCTTTACACCTATGATAGTTTCTACTTATTGTAATATGGGGGGAGGAAAAAGAAAGTGAGAGGCCTGCTATTGTATTTATCAATCACATTCACTTATATAGACTTAACTAGTAATTAGGGAACTATGTATAGTTAGGGAAAGCTCACTTACACTATAAAACCTATGACCAACTAGGAAATTATAGTATTATAGAGTGCTATAAGTAGGATTTAAACATATAACATTGTGCATTATTATACAATAATACTAGGATAGCTATACTACTAGACCATCATTACCCCCTATAAATATCAATAGGAATTTGGATTCCTTTAGTCACTATTGTATAGATAGGGTATGTACACTTAATTAAGAGTAAAGATATTATCACATATATAGGAGCATTAGGATGTACCTTCATCTGCTTATAAATATCAATAAGAATTTAGATTCCTTCTATCACTATTGTTAATGGTGTGTAACTCAAGAGGTAGAAAGGCTTAGTAAAGTTCCCATAGGTATAAAGCTATAAGTATTACTGAGTGTACTCAGATATCTTAACTTATTCTTCTCAACTGAATAAGAACTTTCCTACATCTACTAAGAGATAGAATGTGATGAAGTAAAGTCACAAAGATAAGGCAAATATATTCTTAAGACTTGAAGCTAGTCTTGAAGCTAAGGAAGAGAGGAAGGAAAAGATAAAGATGATGATGATGATGATGATTATTTAGTTCTATTTAGACTATGTGAGGCTACAAACTTCATAGATTCTCTACCTATACTATATAACGTAATTAAGGCTATCTATATACAGTCAATAATTATAGCATATCACCCTAGCAAAAACAAAAATAAATAAAGGAAAAGAGTGTTCAAAATAAAAGAAAAGAAAAATCCCCTAACTACTAAACCTTCTACAGTCCTAAAGAAAAGAAATAAAAAAAAGAAAAAGCTAAGCTATATAACTGATTCCCTATACTCCTCCCCTCCCTTACCTCTACCATAGAAACAATATAAGAAAAGAAAAGAAAGAGCTGAAGAAATAATAGTTGGTCACTTTGCCTAAGGTATAGTGACAGATAGGTAAGATCCATTAAGTATCATGTATAGTAGCCTTGTGCGATCACTCTGGGGGGCCTAAGCACCCCTCCTAGGAACTCCAAGAGTGATGCTGGAATTAATGGGGGTATTAGAATGGTTAGAGTCCCTATATAGTACTGGTGATGATTAGGATGAGGTGAGTGGTACTTACTGTAACTAATGTCCTGTCTCACTTAAACCAATGGTTATACTGTAAACCCTGCCTATAGTATCTACTTACCTAGTCACGTATATATTCAGGCTTTAACTATAAGATGTATTTATTAATGATAGATCTCAGGTATTGCCACGCAGTAACATGTCTTGCTAGCTAAAAAATATATAGTTAGAAAGGTAATAGAAAAGACTAGGCTAATGTGGTAGCCTACGAGGACGGTCTTCACCCTAAGGTAGAGGGTATGTTGAGACTCTAAAGATGCCTGTGGAAAAGGCAAAGATGATGATAATGATGATTATTCATTTTAATTCAGTAAATACTCTACTTCTTCCATAGCTACCTAAAATATCTACATGCAGTCAATGACTATGGCATGGTACCTGTTCACCCTCAACTGAAACAAATAAAAGAAAAGTTCAGAAAAATCCTCCTCAAAATACCTAAAGCGTAAGTGAGCAAATAAGTACATGAAAAAGAAAGTAAAGTCTATTTCCTCCTCTCAAAACTATTCTTACTAATTCTAGGTAATAAGGAAAATTTTAGTAGTATGTTGGTGCTGGCGGGTACAGCTTGCAGATATAACCTCATCTGCATTGGTAGTGTTGATATTGTAAGTGTTGGAGTTTAGTGATTGGGTATCCTATGGGAGGGGGAGTGCTTCATTCACATAGTCTCATTCATTTAGTACTAGGTTCCTAACTTAGATAGGTTAATTTAGGCCATGAGGGGCTTTGTGGTCTTCATTGCAACTAGTAAGGTTGTGATAGTGTTCTATGCGATCAATCTAGAGAGGCCTAAGCACCCCTTGTAAAGACTCTGAGAGCGTCATGTATAGGGGTGTTGTATACTCAGAAGTTCGCTTAGGTGATATTTTATAGCAGTATGATCCTATACAATAATGTCACTGAGGAGGCCAACTATATTTGTCTGCTTGCCAGCTCTCTTACATGGTTAGGCTTCAGCTAAAGGATGTGTATGTCAACGATGTATCTCTAGTATTGCTAGATAAGAAATGTCTTGCTAAGCCATAGTGTGCATAGTTAGAAAGGTGTATGAGGTCTAGAGTATCCAAGTTCATCATCATGTGCTACTGAATAGAAAAGACTAGCCTGATGTGTAGGCCAGTGAGGAGGATCCTTACCCCAAGGTAGGGGGACTGTTAAGATTCTTGAGAAGCCTAGAAAAGATAAAGATGATGATGATAATAATTACTCAGTTCAATTTTTGGTAGCTACTCTACTTCTTCTATAACTACCTAAGTATATCAGCATACAGTCAATGACTATGGCATAGCACCTATTCTCCCCTAAAGGAAAAGATAAAGAATATCTATACTCTTTTCCTTTGGTTACACTCTCTAGCAGACGGCTTCGCATGAACTTAATCGGATGGCCTAAATAAGAGAGGGAGCAATACATCGCTAAGCACTGTCAGGGTAACCCTTCATACAGCCATTGAGGTCATTGGTCGCATTCGCTTACAAGGACTAAACTAGTAATTAGGCAACCTTGCATAGTCAGGGAAAACTCACTTACACTATAAAACCTGTGACTAATAGGAAATTCATGGTATGGAATGAGGTGAGTGGGATTTAAACCCATGACATTGTGCATTACTGCACAACGACAACAGGACAGCCATACCACTAGACCATCCTCACCCCAAGATAAAGAATATCTAACAGCTAGCCTTTCAATGCTAATTCCAACCAAGGAGATGACTCATAGATGACAAAGGAGATAGAAAGGAAATAGTACCTGATAGATTATCTATGACTAACTTTTCCAATCAATAATCACTATTCTTGCAAAGCCCAGAAGAGTCCATGTAATCAGATAGGCAATGATTAGTGATATATGAGCAATAGATCACCATAACCTCTAACATGTTATATCCTCTTATGATGACTGGCTTGATCATTTAGGCTACATATTCTACAAGGACAAATAACTCCTTACATGACATGCTAATGTTCTAATTATGTGTAGTCATATAGATATTGCTTAGCTATGGATTGTCACTCTTGTAGGGTATACCAGAGGTGTTACAGATAACCTGTACCAAGTGGTCTGCCTAGATACCAGAACATGTGCAAATCAATCGCTAGGTATGTCAAAACCCGTGATCACCTCTTGATCCATGGAACTATGTGAAGGGTGTTGTCACTATGGAGCTTTCACTAAGCGAAGTGAGGCGTTGACAACATGACCTGCATAGGATCAGACATACACGATCGATGATGGGACTTGTCACCCTGATCTCATCATGATATGCTGATCAGTCGCATCGTTAGGGGACAGGACTAGAGGAGTCTTCTCTGAAAAGTCCTGAACGATGAAGCCAAAACTCTTCTGTCGATTCTCCGATCGCGAAACTGATCTCCTTCTAGGGAATTGTGAAAGAGCAAGGGAATCGGGATGGAATATTTCTTTGGGTTTCGTTTCATTTGTAAAAGTTCTCTGTTTCTACTTGGTCGGAATTGGGTATTTAAGAGGGAGCGGATGAGTAATGTGTTTTACTGCGCTACCGACAATAGGTCAGCTGTCTTCTACCTCCATCATAGCTTGACATAGCTACAAGCGGAGGTTCTTTTAGACGACCCCTAGCGGGGTCGTAAAGATAAAATAAAAATGAATTTCCCCCCCCCCCCCCGAGCAATGTGTTTTGTTTCTTCTTCTCTCAGTAGCCGTCACAAGAAATCTTGTACCATCTTTGAGCCTTAAGAATATATTTTGCTATCATCTTGCGAAAACTATTGTTCTCTTCCAACTCGACGATAAAGGTGAAAACACAAGCGGTTCTAGCTTGCCAGTTGAGATATCTGAGTGTACTCAGTAATACCCTCTTGTGAAGCTTCTTGTGCCGATACCTGCGTCTATATCCTCAACGAGTCTCCCGTCACAAGAGGTATTATATATAAGTCCAATAAGGCAGAGCCAAACTTATCAGGCATTGCCTAGTAATAGTAATGGGTATAACACTTACTGGGTGCATTCTGGATACTTGTCTATTATCATGCAAGTCTGTATTACCTTGGAACTATAACAACTATTATATAGATAGGGTATGTACACTTAATTAAGAGCCAAGATAAAAGTATATACATATGAGTGTCAGGATGTACATACATCCACTAAGTGCAAATCAGGGTAACCTTTATATGGCCATTGTGATCATTAGTCACATTCGCTTATATAGACTTAACCAGTAATTAGGAAACCATGTACAGTTAGGGAAAACTTGCTTACACTATAAAACATGTGACTGACCAGCAAATTATGTTATTTAGGAGTATCATAAGTAGGATTTGAACCTATAACATTATGCATTACCATATAATAATACTAGGATAGCTATACTACTAGAGGATATGCTTCTCCCTCAATTCACTATTAAATAGGTAGGGTATATACATAAACTTAATTGCAAAGACATAGCCATATACATAGGAGCGATCTTGATTAGCACTATCAGGGTAACCCTTTATGTAGCTATTAAGGTCATTAGTCATATTCGCTTACAAGTACTGAACCAGTAATTAGGCAACCTTGCACAGTTAAGGAAAACTTGCTTATGCTATAAAACCTATGACCAACTGGAATTTATGGTATGTAATAAGGTGAGTGGGATTTGAACCTATGACATTGCATGTTACTGCCTATTAACACTAGGACAGCTATACCACTAGACCATCCTCCCCACTATACTACTAGACTATCCTCACACCTATAAATATAAATAAGAATTTGGATTCCTTCAGTCACTATTATATGGATAGGGCATATATACTCAATTAAGAGTAAAGATATAATCATATATATAGGAGTATTAGGATATACCTTTATATAGCCAATATAAATAATAATAGGAATTTAGATTCCTTGAGTCACTATTGTATGGACAGGTTATATACAATCAATTAAGAGCAAAGACATAGTCATATACATAGAGGGGTGAGGATGGTCTAGTGGTATGGCTGTCCTGGTATCATTGTACGGTAATGTGCAATGTCGTAGGTTCAAATCCCACTTACCTCATTCTATACCATGAATTTCCAGTTAGTCACAGGTTTTGTAGTGTAAGCGAGTTTTCCCTAACCATGTAAGGTTGCCTAATTACTGGTTTAGTCCTTGTAAGCGAATGCGACCGATGAGCTTAATGGCCATATGAAGGGTTACCCTGATGGCTCTTAGCGATGTATCGCTCCATCTCTTAGTTAGGCCATTCAATTAAGTTTGCAAATAGTGCCACTCTGCTAGAGATTGTGACCGATAGAAGAAGAGTATAGTCACATACATAGGTATGTCAGGTATATACCTTTATTCACTAAGCACTATTAGTGTAACCTTCATATAGCTATTGTAGTCATTCATCACATTCACTTTCATAGACTTACTAGTAATTAGAGAACTATATATATTCAGGGAAAACTCACTTACGCTATAAAACCTATGACTGACTGGGAAATCATAGTATTAAGGAGTGGTGCAAGTGGAATTTAAACTTAAAACATTATGTATTAGTGTACAATGATACTAGGACAGCCATACTACTAGACTATCCTTACCCCTATAAATATTAATATATACAAATATATTTATATAGTAATTTTAGAAGTATAATATATGTAAATGTTAAATGATTTAGGGAATTAGTCAATTAGAGGTAGTATTTCTCTTACTTACATAATCTTTATTATTTGCTAACTCTATTTATTAAGATCCTAAAAGCTTTAAAAAGTAAATTTATCCCAAAACTTAAGATAGGGTAAGAGTTAAAGGTTTCTTTAAGGCCTATACTTTACTTGTTGAAGAGTCCTTAACTAGTGGACCAAAATTACAATAATAACTGAAACTCCCCTTAAGGTATACATTGTTTTTTTTTAATTTAACTAATTATAGTTTATGGTTCTATTTACATTACTACTAGATGGCTCTATATTATATGTATTTGTAAATATGGAAATATATATATGTATATATCTAGTAATTATATAATATATAAAAATGTTTGAAGATTTATCAAAGTAGTTAATTAGAGAGGGTGATTCCCTTACTTATTTTTATTATCTAGGTTCTTTTTTACTTTCTATTCTTTAATACCCTATAAAAACTTGACAAGTATATGTATATATATTAACATTTTTTTATAATTTAAGCAATATAGTACTACATAGTGGCAGTGGAAACAGAATAGGAGATTATTCTCAGTAGAACAAAAGGGAAGAGTGAGGACTTAAGGGGAGTAAATCTACTTCAGAGGATTTTATCTGTCACTTAAGAGACCTTTAATAAGTGAGGTATACCCTTTGACCAAACCTTTAGTTCTTTAACTAGCCTTTATTTTTAGGATAAATTTACTCCACAAACCTTCAAGGTTTCTTATGAACTAGGTGTGTGAACTTCCTAGATTATATGACTAAGTAAATTATAACTTCTCCTAGACTAATTGGATTAACCTTTGATCATTTACTTTTTGTTTATAATTACTAGGTAAGTGCATGTGTATCTATTCATATTTAAATTTCAAGCAATGTGGTGCTACCTAGTAGTGGCAGAAATGGAATAGCAGCCTGCCATTAATCATACAAAAAAGAGTGCAGGCCTTAAGAGGAGTTAGAGCTGCTGTTAAGGATTTTATCTATCACTTAAGGCAACCCTAAGAAGCAAGACACTGGCCTTGAAGAAACCTTTAATTCTTTAGGCAGTCTTAAGTTTTAGGATAAATTTACTTTTCAAAGCTCTGAGGGGTCTTAAAGAATTGAGTGCAAAGATTTTCCAGATTATATGTGTAAGTGGGTGGAATCACCACCTCCGATTAACTATTTTGATAAACCTTTGAACATTTACATGTGTTAAATAATTACTAGACAAGTACATGTGTATCTGTTAATATTTATAAACTCAAGCGACACGGCGCCGCCAAGAGGCGGCGGAAAAAGAATGGCAGACCATCTTTGGTCGCGTAAGGAAGGGGACTGCTGGCTTTAAGGAGAAGTAAAGCTGCTGTAGAAATTTTTAGCTGTCGCTTGAGGCATCTTTAAGACGCCCGGCGGCGGGACGTGTTGTGGGGCGGTTCTTGTTAGAGCTGGATGAGTTGTCGAGGGCGGCTCTTATATGAGCAGCTTTGCGCATGATAGGGGTGCCTCCGGCCAACCCCAACTCTGTGGACCCCTATTTACTACATAACTTTGTACGACTCATTTCATTACCTTGATTTGCGGGAAGTTTTAGTGCTTGCGTTAGGTGATCGATGCTGCCAACATGAGTTTGTCTCCCAATGCAACCGTCAATACCATTACATATAAATTGGCAGTTTGGAAAAAAAACCGAATGCCACTGAATAGAAGATCTTCCAAGCGCATAATGCCTCCGATTTCAGAGTAGTACTTTGAAGCGATGGGAAGGTTTCCACTTACGCCTAAACCCACAAAATATCGTAGCGGGCAACTCATTTGTTGGTGTCTAATAACGCCAGTGTTTTGAGACCCTGGACCCTCGGACCTCTGCGTCGTACTTTAGCACTTCTCTTGACTTTATAATTAAATAACTGTGAATGCTCTCTAAATGTAAGACCGAACGTGAATTCTGAAAAATGAGGGGGCAAAAAAGATCATGTCCCTCGGGTTCGTTCCACCCCAGAATATTCCGCAATAAATTCCGTGGCGTTAGGTATATCAGTAACATAGACAATGGCCTCCACATCTGGGAACTTACCCCCCGCTCTTGAAGCCGATCTAGATTCGACCGTCATTCCGAAGGTAGCATTTCCGACTATACTCCGAGCTTGGAGAGCGATCTCACATCGTTGGTTAGCTCTGCGCGGGATCACGTCTTCGAAAACGGCCGACGGTATCACGGCTACAAGAAGGTGATACTTTCCCGAGTGATATTTTCTTATGTGGATATTCTGCTGACAATATTTTCAAGGGAAAATACAACCTGCCCAACGATGAAGCAGAACAAGATTGCCTGGACCTGTTCCATCATTGTTGTTTATTGGCGCTTCCAGGCAAACTGTTTGTTTCCCCAGTGGGTCAGGGTTGGAACCAGCATAGAATTTTAGATTTGGGAACTGGAACAGGAATATGGGCAATGGACATGGCCGAGTAACGACCCTTTGTTCCTATAAAGGTTTTACTGTGAAGTTGGTGGACTAACACAGTCTAAGTAAATATCCCAGCGCAGAGGTTATTGGCGTGGACCTCAGCCCCATTTAGCCGACTTGGGTTCCACCAAACATTGTCTTCGAAGTCGACGATATAGAGTAAATTTGGCATTACCGTGACAATTCTTTCGATTTTGTCCACATCCGATGCATGGCTGGTTTCTTCTACGATTGGCCTAAGCTCTGCCGACAAGCACTCAAAGCACTCAAATCAGGCGGCTGGATCGAGATTCAAGATCCATATGATATTTATTGCACAGATGATGATTCCCTTCCACCAGATAGCGTCTTGAGCAAATGATCTGAGCACATAACAATGTCCACAAAAATGACTGGTAAAGAATTGAGAACCGTTCCTTCTGGAATAAAAATGGCGTTACGTAACGTTGGGAAGCTCATAAAGATGCCAGTGGGCCCGTAGCCGAAAGTTAAGCATGAAAAGGAACTTGGGATGTATTGGCGTCAGAATATTTTGGATGGCGCAGAAGCCTTTACATTAGCTAATTTCACTAGGATTTTGGGCTGGGAGAAGAAAGAGGTGGATGAGTTTTTAGCTGATGTTTGTACTGCCCTGAGGAATTCACAGTACCACTCGTACTCAAAGCTTAATTGGACGTATGGGAGAAAACCGATGGTTTAGCGTTATTGATTATGGCGATACCAGCATATGTATCAGCTGTTTGGGACTTCGAAGGTGAATATGAGCGCAGGTAGAGAAGGGATTGAGCGGAGATGGTAGTAGTAAAGCAGAGAGAGGTGCGTTGTAGAGGTAGAAGGGATTTCTGGGAGCCAATTTTACATTTTCCTTTACTTTTTGGTTGCATTGGCTAGCGTCAGATACGGGTTTTGAGAAAAGTTCACCAAATTGTTCATGTATATCATTTTCTATTGAATAAAACGATGGACCAGGAACGACCTGTTTCGATTCTTTCTCTGATTCTAACTTGTTTGCTCTTTGACCGATTTCCGACCCTTAATATGATTTCTCGATTGATCTATTTATTTATATTATAATTATATATATAACAGTCAGAAAATTATTATTAAAATTAAAAAATTGAAAATTAAAAAGAGTAACCGAAACCATCATATAATTCTGTTAATTACACTTAGAAGTAGCAACTAGACTATCAGGAAAGTTGCACCCGAAAATCACAATATCGCAGAAACGTTGATCTGAGTCTAGTTGGGATATAGTAGCCATTGCTAAAATACAAGCATATTCATATGAAATATATGGCAAGATAATTAAGATGGTAGATAGGGTGCGAAAGATCGGGGTGTTGGGAGTGAAGAACTTCACAACAAAAGTTGTCCATAGATACGTATACGCACAGACCATAGTAATCCATGATTTATGGTAGTGACTATAGCTAATTTACTTAGCTCGGTACTGAAACTTTCTTATTTAAAATCTATCTTGCTAGAACTCTCACCTACATACCAACACTTTTGCTTACTATTTACTGCTTACACTTCTCTATCACTAACGTCGAGTGTGGATATCCCTATCCCTTACTCATCAAACTTCACTCGAACTCACCAGCCCACCCGAACACGCAATTAAATTTTTATTTTTTATTTTTTATTTTTCCGATAGCGAAGCAAACCTACCTACTCATCTGAGCAAAATCCATCTGCTCACTGAGCAAAATAAAAACTCCGCAGCCAATCAAATTCTATCCAACCCATTACCCGCAAGCTTAACCTTTAGCAGCACCAGCCTTAAAAAGGACACTATTAAAACACAAAGTCAGCATCATTCTTCGAATTCAAAAAAAGAGCGATATTTGAAGAGCAAAACGGCATTTGGAGGGCGAAAGAGACATGATGAAATAGAGAAATGGGAAGAAAGGAGTCCCACATGTCACCATCTTCAAAAACATAGTCCTTGCCTTTAGTCTGTAATCTACCAGCCGCCTTAACAGCAGCTTCGTCACCAGTTTCCTTCAAGTCGGCATACTTCATAATGAGAGCTTGGATAAAAGTCTTCTCAAAATCTGTTCCCCGCAACCCCGTCAGCATCCAGCCCACCAAATGATCAAGTCTCCCTTCCGGACAACCATAGCATCAATGAAGACAACAAACCAGTATGTATTACACCCGCGGCCTGCGGCGCTTTTGTCCCTTTCCTAATACTCCACTGCCTCACCTCATCTGAACCGGTCGTGAAAAAGCTAATCAAACCTAACGCCTGTCTCATCGTGACCACAATCTTTTCGATCGCGCTCTTGGTGCCCAATTTCTTGCATTCCTCCGCGGCCTCCTCATCGCTCAAGCGGGTGAGGCGCTCTTCAAAAGAAACGGACAAGGGGATGATGACATCGCCAGAAGAATTCTCGTCGATCCAGGCCTTGATTTTCGGGAGGTGCTTGTTTTTTTGGCGGATGTAGTCTTTCTCGGAGAGGTTGATGAGGAATATTACGGGCTTGGCGGTAAGAAGTTGAAGTTGGTTGATTACTTCGACCTGGTGGGGGTTAGTGGGGTGAGTCGTGATGGTTCGTGGTTTATAATTAGGATATAGAAACGTAAAGTAGAATCGTGGGCGATGGTTCGTATGGCTCCATTTCCCAGAAACCAACCGGCTCACGCAATAAAGGGATAAAACTTACCTCCTTGTTTCCCCAATTCTTCTTCCTAACATCCTTCTTCTCCTCCGTTAACCACGAATGAACAGACTCAACAATCGCCAACTCTTCCTTCATCTTCTTCATTTCCAGACTCTGGCCCCCGCGCGCCGTCTGCTTCTTTAACGATTCCAAATTCTTTTCCACAAACTCCGTATCCTTGATCCTTAACTCCTCGCTGATAATCTGCAAATCTCTAACCGGATCAACGTCTCCCTCAACGTGAATAATCTCTGCATCGTCGAAGCAACGGACAACTTGGAAGATGGCGTCGACAGCCCGGATGTGTGACAAGAAGGCATTTCCAAGACCGGCTCCGGTGGAGGCTCCGCGGGTGAGTCCTGCGATGTCGTACACGGTCAAGTTTGCCGGCACTCTGGAGGCAGGCTGGGTGTGAGATCAGCGCGGGGTTGGGAGAATTGTAAGGGAGGAGAAGAGGGCAGTACCTTGTAGTGTTCGCAGAGCCAGTCGTAGCGCTCGTCAGGGACTATGACACGGGCTTCTTCGGGGTCGATGGTGGCATAGGGGAAGTTCTGTTGAATGAAGAGATGCGTTAGGATTGCGATGGGTTGAAAGGCTCAGACTGTAACGCAGAAATCTGGGGTGCAAACGTACAGCCGGGTTTCCGAGCGAACACTTGGTGATAGCCTGGAACAAGGTCGACTTCCCGACGTTCGCCAATCCAACCTAGAAGTTTTCCCCCGTAAGCAATTTTTCTCCGCTCAAAATAGATGGGTAAAGTAGCCAAAGTTTGCCGGAGAATGAAAGGGGACCCCGAACATACGATTCCGCTCTTCAGGTTGTTCCCGGGCCTCCCGAGCATAATCTTCTCCTCCTTGACATTCTTTTTGGGCGGCATCCTCTTCGATTTCTTCGCGTACGAGCGAGTGAATATTACGGCAGCACGGCAACTAATGCTTTTTCTCGATATAAACGAAGCGAGGAAGACGGGGCCGCGTCGGAAACGCAGCGAGGGCGACGACGTGGTGGCGGAGTGAGATATGAGAAGAGGGGTTGCCGTCTCTTCTCACGCTGTCTGATTAAGATTTCTGGTAACGTTCTATCGAAGTTATCGCTTCCGAAACGGGCTGCAGGAGGGGCAGGTGGGGTAAATTCTAGAAGATTAGTCAGATGGTGGTTTAGATAAGCCATGTGGCGGATGATGACTACGAGTATGTATATTCTAGAGAACTTACCCCCGGATTCAGAAGTTGGGCCGGGAGCGACTTCCAAAGCAATACCTACTTTTCCATTTGCTGTAATGTACATGTAACTCACTCTACCATGGTCGAGCTTTTATGGCACCAGCTTCGTGGGCTTTTTTTTTTTTTTCTTTTCCTTTTTTAAGCACTCCAGTTTCCAGTGCTCAGGTGAAGTCCCTTAGCGAGCTTGGCCAGGACGCAAATCCGGACTGTGCTGGAGCGTAGAAAGCGTCGAGGTTTGCCATGAAGGCTACAGGGAGCTTTCATGGTATACAAGTGTACATGTAGTCGCGGCGCGCTTGTTGCGGTTTCCCTTTTCACACAATCCTCCATTCGCGTGTCTGAGTGAATGCGACCTACATGTATACATGTACATGTACACACTGTTGCCCTCTACATGCATATTTGTAGACCAGCCATTGACCTTGTTGAAGCTGCTGCTGATGTTGGCAACTGCAGCAGGACGCTAGAATAGTTATATTATTCCAACCATTTCTACATACTGACACCTTTTACCATTTTCCTCTCGAATCGACGGAATACTGTACTTCCCGTTTGTATAGCTGCACGGTGCAACTTCGCTGAACCGTCAATTCGACCAGATCCAGAAAACCGCTACCATCACCCCCACCCCAGGATCCAGGCATCCAGCCTCTACTCAAACACCACTACAACTCACCTTACCTCAATGCCGCCGCCCCCGGCCACTGCCTCCAAACCTCCCTTCCCCTCATCCTCCACCTCCAAACCACCACCCCCCACGCCCGCAACCTCCGTCTCCCGCCCCTCCCGCAGTTCACACCGCTCAACCCACTCGATAACCAAAACCAAAATCCAAATTAACGTCTACGACCTCCTTCCACCCGGGCGTCTGTCATCGGTAATCTGGACCCTCGGCGTAGCTCTCCTCCACTCGGGCGTGGTCATAAATGAGCGCGAATATGCCTTCGGCGGGCACGATCGGCAAGGCCTGACAGGAGTATACTGGACAAAGCCTCATACGGAGCCGCCGGGTGGGAGGTGGAAGTGCGAGATTTTGCACGGATTTACGTATGCCAGCGAGGACGAGATCGAGGGAATAATTCGGGAGGTATGTTTTCTGCTTTAATTTTTTTTGTTTTTTCTTTCTTTTTTTGTTCAGGGGGAGGAGGTTGGAGAGGGAAGGGATGAAGGCTGATAGAATGTGAGGGGCAGGCAAGTAACGAGTTCTTGGGTCCCTCGTATAATCTCCTCACCCGCAACTGCAACCACTTTACTTCCGCACTCTGTCTGCGCCTTACCGGCCGGCCTGCCCCTTCCTACCTCAATCGTGCGGCCTCTATCGGCGTCGCTCTCCCGTGCGTCGTCCCTGCTGGCTGGATTGAGCCCCCGGAATGCCTCGACGATGACGGAGAGGAAGCTCATTTAACTGGCAATGCGGCTAGAAGCGGCATGGGTGGAAGACGAAGATATTCCATTGGGGATGATGGCGTGTGGGAAGAGAGTTCCGAGGGTGACTATACAAGTGAGGATTCGGAAGAGGAGGAAAGGAGAAGGAAGAGGAGGGAGCTGAGGAAGAAGAAGGAGGAGGTGAAGGGTCCGGTAGAAAGAGAGCTGGTGGTGAAGGAGAGGGCGCCAATGGAGAGAGTGGGATAAATGGAGGACTTTTTTTTTTTTTTTTTTTTCCCCTTCCTTTTCCTTTTCCAAGTGCATGTTGAACTTAAAAACTGATGTTTTTTTTTTTTTTTTTTTTTTTTTTTTTTTTTTTTTT
>JABYPW010000818.1:0-20431 GCA_016880775.1 Phymatotrichopsis omnivora
TTAAAAAAAAAAAAAAAAAAAAAAAAAAAAAAATCCTTACGGATTTCTTGATTCCTAAATTTTGAAAAGCGGCGGTGCTCCTCTTCCAAAAAATATAGAAAACTATCAAATTAATAAGACTGGTGTTTGAGCCCTATAATTGCAGGTTACGGAACCTTAGCGCATTCCGACTTTCACCTCATTGGTTGATAATGGATGAGATGGAGCCAAGCGATGCTATCCTGTCGTCAATCGCCTTCTTTCTAAAGTAGAAATAATGTAGCGGGTTAAGCAGCCTTTCTAAATTCTGAACAGCTTCAAATTAGAAAACTGAACGAAATCTGGACGGTTACTCCACTCGCGAATCTTGACGTACTGTTCTCTCATAATTAACAGCTGGCCTAGAGATTTGCAGTGCTTTGCTGCTACGAATTGCTCACAGAAAGCTAGTTATCAACCGGGATCCAGCGTTGGCTAGCTAAGTGCTAGGAGGTAAACACTATTTTCTGCAACACGGTGCAAGATTAACGCCACGTATCTACTGCTATTAAGATTTACATGTACTGTATGTACTTCAGTACATGTATAATTTTCGCACCTCATTCTTTCGGCTAGTTAGTTGTCTCTTGGAGTTCGACTAAGGTTGAACTTGACGACTGTCATGCGACGTTTTTCTCGCTGTTGGGTTAATAGTTTATGCCATGCCAGTAATAACACATGCTGTCAGTAAAAAAAACTTGCAAAATCATGAGGAGTTGCTAGAATTCAGATAGACTAACGAGATTATCCCTAGATATTACGACAGCCAAAAAAACAATCTCGGCGACAACTACCGCGACACCAACCACCGTAGTGAGCACCCGAGGCGGCAACCGCCGCTACAAAATCTACGTCAGCACAACCTGCATGAACCATCGGGGTTAAGGAAGAAAAAAAAAAAAAAAAAAGGGGGGGGGAGGAAAAGGCGAACGAACAACTACGATAAAAATGCAATGATTTTCAATGACTACATGTTATGTACATACAGCCAGGCATTGAGCAGGGCCTAGGCTTATCGGGAGCTATGATCGGCAGCCGCCGCAGCCACAGCGCAGCAATCTATCCTTCCAAGTTCCACACAATCGCAGTTATATTCTACAAAACCCTAAACCGGCCGAAGCAATGCGCTGGGGCTGAATTGATACGGCTGTATGTATCAACCATTACATATATACATATACATGTATATAAAAAGAATGTATAAAATCTATGAAATTCAAGTTCAACGTCTGCTAGTCCCACTTCAAAATTATTCCATGTAGGGAACTCCTGACATAGGCTAAATCTAGAAAAGAAATGTAAAGTGATATTCGTGCGTTTCTGTGATGCCAATGCTTTATCTTTACATTCTGGCCATGATCGTACTCGATTTTTCCTTCTTGCAGTTGTTACCTCTGGTGCTCGCCGTGTTGTGGTCGTTTTCGCTGACATTGATTTTGGCATTTTGACTGCCGTAGATACGCTTACTGTATGCTGTAATAGCAACCGTAACTTTTTAATCAAACAACCTTTTTGCGCATGCTCCATGCATATGCATCCCGTTTATGCGTCTCATCCGTTGCAAGATTTCCTTTTCCTTTTCTTTTTTAATTTTTATTATATATATATATATATATTTTACTAGTAAACGGGAAAACTGAAAACAAAAAAAAAAAATCTGTCATTATAATCAGTTATTGAACAGAACCTTATCTCGATTCTTGTGCTATGCCGTGCGGTTTTAAGCAACGTTGCGGTGCAATTATATACTTATCTTATGAAAAGAACTCAGCCAAGAAATGTACTCTACTAATCATCGAAGCTCAAGGGAGGGAGAGAGGGGGAAGCGTGCTGACTAAGCGTCTTGTGACCTCCGTTCATAACCAGGGCAAATTGCTCACGTCACCAGTTAACGGCAGACTCGACGTCCACAGTGTACAGAAAATGACAATCACCTTTTCTGCACATATGGTTTCCAGCTGATGAACCCTGCTCCACGGGATCGACAACAAAGACCTTCAACGAGAGAATTTCCAAGACCCAGATTCTGCCGTCATGTCCTCCCAATTGCCGACTGAAATTATAGACGAGATCATTTCGTATCTCCCTGAAATCGAAGATCGAATTAACGTTGCCTTGGTGAATAAAAAGTGGAACTTTTGCGTTATTCCGCTTGTTTATCGGCATCTTGATATTAGCGAAACGACGGAATGCAGCCGCCGACATGATAACAATACCGCACCATCATCCCGGATGCTGTGTCTTGCGAGGACCCTTGCCGAGTATGAATTTCCCGTTGCATTTCCCCCGACTCCTCCACTCGGAAAACGTACATGTTTGTATATTGAGAATGATATTTTCTTGCTGATACTTGCTTCTTAATGCCCAGAAACCCGCTTTTGGGATCATACGTGCAGTCCATCTACCATAACAACCAAGAAGCCAGTTTATACAGAGTTGGACCGAAGATAGAACTCTGCTTGCCTGCTGCTCGTACATATCTCAAAGCGGCCATTGAGAAATCATCCCTACCTTTTGTGAAGCGGCTTGAGCTTCACTCGCCCGATACCGAAATTGCCAATATACTTCTCAACGGCCTTCTCCCAACTCTACAATCTTTACGAATTAGTTCCTCCTTCATAAAGCACTATAACTTCTCACCCGCTCCACAACTGGAAGAATTAAACCTCGAATTCCAGCTAGATCGCTATCAGAAAACAACCGCTGATACGAATTGTGGACCAAGCGAAGCATGGGCTAAGCGATTCCAGCAATTTTTAGCGGAGGATGAAGCAATGCATAAGAATTTGAATGCTTTCCTCAAGACTTGCCAAAAGCTAAGAGTCCTCAAAATTTTCAACACGAAAGAACTTCATACCATTCTAGACAGCTCGGTTGTCCTCCCATGCCTCAAGACTCTTGATATAGGGCCAATACAGAACAGAGTAACCGACCTAGCTCTTGTCTGCGTGGCGTCGTTCCTGAAAAATAACCCCAGCATTGAACGATTGGGAATCGGCTTTATGCGTGATCGCCCGGATGAGCTCGGAGAAAGAGTTACGATTTCCGAGGCATCGAGAAAAAATATCAAAGAGCTTGTTACGTATTTCGAAGATCTTCCAGACGGATACCCGGAACTTGTGGAGCAATTTACAAATTTGGAGTCATTCAAATTGACGTATGACGGTTCTTCCGGAAGTCTTTCAGATCACGAATTGCTATCTTTGATGAAAAATTTGAGAAATTCAAAGATCAAAAGGATCGAGTTGCCAATGCCTTCGCACATCGGTGGATGGGCGTTGGAATCAGACCGGGAAGCGATGGTGAGAGATACATTGAGGGAATTTGGGGCAGCGTTTGTAGAACATCTACCTCACGTCGAAGAACTAAAGATTAGCCAGCCAGGAAGGCTCAAGTTACCGATTGTATGCATATAATTATCCACTCTCATCTCTATTTTATCATACATCCTGCAAATTTCGCTTCACTTCGTTTTCAAAAGATTTAGCTCTAGCTAACATCGAAAAGAACGAGTGGATCACTGCCCTCAAACATCATCCTTCTCTACGCGCTTTGTATACAACCCACCACCCCCCCTTCCCCGAGTACGATATGTCTCGCAAACCATTCAAATACGATCAATACGTTCAATCCCAAAAGGAATACTTGGACAATTTCATCTACGAGCTTGCTAGCATGCGTAGGCTTGAAAGAGTAGTCTACGTCCCAGACCAAACCTCCCCAGAAGCAGTCGAAATTACAATTTCCAAGGATCTAAGAGGCGAATCTCTAGGGGCAAAGATCAAGCATTTCTACCTTTGGGATTGGCAAAAGGAAAACATGGATCCATTCATTGTGCAGATTCTTCGGACCAGATCTGTTGGTTTACCAACGAGGTATGCATGTTCCTTCCCATTTTCCTTGAAGAAGGCTTAGAAAAGCATAGAGTGGTATGAATGTGTGATGGCTATGTATGAAAATTGATCCCATATTACGCGAACTATAGCGGAAGGTGTTAAAAACTCTTACTTACGATAAAATAGATTTCCAGTCCCCCACAATAGGCTCATATAATTTAAACATGGGTTTGCGAAGTGGGTGATGGACGGATAATATGAGTTTTGGAAAAGCCGGATTGGAGTTACTCTGGAGTTACGGCGGAGCAAGCAATGTTAAGAATAAGTCCGAGTTTGTTGTTTACTGGATTTTGTGCTTTTGTATTGTTGAACGCGCGTGCTATTTGCAAAAAAAAAAATTGGCAAAAAAAGAAAAAAATGTAGTTTAACATTGAGCTCATGCCTCACAGATCTTAAATGTGCATTTTGAAATCTGACCTCGAGTGGGGCAAGCGAAAGAAAGATTTAAACCGAAATTTTTGAGGATACTACAAATCTAAAGTCCGGCGCCAGCTAATTCATCACGCATCACTCGCAGTACTTGAAATGGTTTTGTATTTAGGGAGCCATATACCGCGTAATCGAGATTTATCCCCGAGGGAAAATTTTCCGTCCTCAATATACACCGATGAGACCTCCCAGGTATTGTTTTTCATTGTTTTTCCCCTGCCTTCATGTCTACCTCTCTCTAGCCTAAACTCTCCAGTCCACTACCAGTACATACGTTTTCACACAGCACAGAAAATGCCGCCCGGAGGATTTGGCCAAACGAAAGTAACGCTTCGCATATGATTTATTGCGGATATAGAGAGCTTGGGAGCTTAGGAAGAAATGAGATTTGACTTCTTTCAGAAAGCTGTGTCACCGCTCGACTTGCCATTTTCGAAGGCTAGTTGTGATGGTCATAGGATCCTATGCGGAAAGGATTGCTGGCCAGATGCTGTCGGCGAAATGTCCCGAATTCTATCCCATGAGTGTCAGAATCCAGATTCTCGATCTCTCTCCGGCACTTCAGTAATCACAGCCGCGGCTTCACAGTGTAATAACAGTCGGAACTTATGGCCTAGGTACTTTTTTAGCAAGTTTTCCGTTCCGGGGTTGAGTTTTTCCGGAAACTTAAGTTCCGAATGCCAAGATCCTAAGGGTGGCTCTTTTTTTTTTTTTTTTTTTTCCCACATGCTGTCTGTTAATTCGCTCACCGCCTCTTTTGTCATCTTGTTCTTATTTCCAAGTGCGATAAAATACCAGATAGTGTGCTCGCCACTGTATGCATGTCACCTGTTCAACATGATTACATGTAACACAATGCCGAGGTTGGTGTTAATAATATGTAATCTCGCTCCGGCTCCGGTTTGCGGCAGTCCCTTCGCTATAGGAACTCAACCGCCGGAGATTAACTCTGTGTCTAACCGGCAGGGCGAATAACTGTTGTTAACGCGAATAACTCCAATGCCCAAAAGCGTATTTTAGATGTACCTATCCGAAATCTCTTCTTGGCTCCAGCTCAACCTGTGCTACCTGTCTTGGAATACGAATACGCCTTTGACCTTTCAATGGTATGGTAACGCCGAGTTGCCGAAGGGTTTTCGCATAATCCGCATCCCCCCGAGAGAGCTTAATGCGGGTATAACTCGTTGCAGTTCGTCGGAACGAAAAACTGTTTAGTTGATCCCGTGCAGCTCTACCCCCCACATACCCTGTGGCCGACCGCGGCGGCTGAGGCTAAGGATGCATGTGAGTTACGATTGAGAAGGTTCACTGTTGAAGCCCAAAGAGTGCTGCTTCTGGAGAATCTGTACCTGGTAGTTATCACATATGTGCATTAGTTTCATTTTATACAGAATTTTCCAACGCTGTAATACTTCTATTTGGTTTGTCCCGGAAGCACTCTGGGCGTTTCTAGCACTTATCGGCACCATACCGGAAATTCGGGGGTAGGAATACTGCAAAAAAAAAAAAAAAAAAAGAATTCCGTTGCTCCGGAGCGATGGATACGCGATCTGAACCCCCCATAATTCCTGTAGTGAAGAAGAAATGTGATTTTCGAAGGTGAGTAACATGGTGGTAGGGAAAGATATGCTTGATAAAAGAGGTGTTGAAAAAATCGTTTTTGTGTGATGCGAAGCCGAATGATATTGCGTGATTGCTCCTTACTAGTCTAATTTAATTGCGGTGCATGACGGCTTGCGGTTATTACTGGTTTTTTTTTTTTTTTTTTTTTTTTTTTTTTTTTTTTTTTTTATTTTTTTTTTTTTTTTAAGGAAATCTATATTCAAACGAAGCACTATTCCACACCCAAACTTTGTCAGTTAGAAAAATTAAGGGTGGAGTGTCTATTTATAAGGATACATGTAGCAGCGGGCACGAGTGATCAAGCGTGACGACAATATAAAAAAGTTCGCAAGTAACACAGGGACAACCCTTTTTTTTTTTTCCTCAGTTCAATCCGTAATACGGTTTCCCTTTTATGCCCTGCGCAGGACTCCTATTTATTCTCGCCTTCTCCAAAATTTTCCTATGTTCGTTCCCGGTAAAATAAACTTCAAATACAAATATTCAAACCCGCACAATTCCATACAAAGCCCAGTTATCTCTCAATCCTAAAAGTTTCCCATGCAACGTTTTCCTCGACTTCGCAAGCCACCCTTTTGGCTCCTCGAGCTCCACTTTTTTTTTTATTTTTTTTCGGCTTAACAACAACTTCCCCTACCTCACGGTTTCTACCGATATTCATAAGATTTATAACTTCACAGCGGCCCTAAGTCCATTCTTACCGCTATTGCCAACTGATACGTAACAATAAATGTGCTGTACTCCGGAAACACTACATGTAGACTAGGTGAAATTATCTCTAAATAATAACATCTTGCAAGTTGTTCTTGGATCCTATCTCACCTTTAGAAAATGTTAGAAGCAGCATGCATGGTCTGCGGCACTTGTCGCTAAAGAGGAATCAATTTTCACTTTGAAATACAACGGGAGTTTACCCGCCTGGACTACCCTCAATCTTCTCAACCACCTCTCTTCCGAAATTTTTAAAGGCGATTGGACCTACTACTTAAAAAAAAAAAAAAAAAATTCAGCCAGCCTACGCCACCGCGTCTGGAAAGCTTTCAAAAGCTTGGCTTGTTCAAAGTGAATAAAGTGGAGTAATTGGGGTATCTCTTCGTCGAATCCGACTGTTTAGCAATCGACTTGCATGATTGAAATCTCTAGTACACTGGTTAGTACTGGCGAAGAGGAATGGTGAAATAATATACTTAGCGCTATTTTTTATCTCATTTGATCGAGTATTTAATTAATTCTTGGAGAGCATTTGCACCAGCAGCTACACCTGCCAATAGATTGTTCCCTTCTTCAATTGCGTGAATATTTCCAAACCGGCGGAATTCGGTTGTCGGTGGCAGGGTAAACTGGGATATTTGGTGGGTAGATTCATACAGATATTCGAAATTTGGTTGATGCTGAGGTTAGCGTGCCATTTTTATTAAAACAGATGTTGTACACACTAGGGGTAATGGTTTGTGGTAATGTACTAAGTACATGTACTAAGTACAACGTGAGCTAAACGCGAGCGATAGCTTTGCAAGCCCGAGAAGTAAAATGGGGTTATACGGTGATGACAATGTAAGTAAGTAAACCAGAAATAATATGGTAAAAGTGAATCAAGGAAGAATAAATAAGAGAGACTATTTAGCAATACACAGAGTCTATATGTAGAGCACATGTACTTATCTGCACATGTGTTGGTACGCATGCGAGACCCGACGGATATAGATGACTTGAGAGCTTGGGAAGGCCGGAGTGAGGTTGCTTTCCCACCCGAAAGAACGTCGAGTAAAAAAAATTCGTACTTATATGTATCAGCATTTGTTCCAATCGCTTAAGCCAATCCATCCATTCATGCTATCCAGCCTGTTGAAGATCTTGTCCCCGGCATGCTGCGTGGAAATGTTTCCATGATTGTCGATCCCAAATGACAGCTCTTTTCCACGCTTTGTTTACAAAAGGCTGCGTCTGTGACAACTGTCGAGCAAAGCAAGGCGGCGAGAACTTTCAGCACAACCCTCATCTCTGCAAGAGCAAAGAAGACTTTCAGACAGATACATCCTGCCTCTGCAGGGATTCCGGCTTCAATCCTCCTAGGATTCCGCTTCTACACGGCGGCGCCCATGCCCGATCACTATCTTTACTGCTTCATCCTCACCATGATCGTCTATGTGTTCATTGCAAGCTTAGTCATCGTCATACTTTCTCAAATTGGCAGCCGCTCACACTAACCATCCATACTAAGGACTGACAATCTTTTTTCTTCTCCCTCACCCATCAACAATGCCTCGTCGTCGCCCAAATGCGCACGCCGGCCCCTCCACCACTTCCGCCTCTAGCACCTCCGCGGCGGAACCCCCTCCGTACGAGCCCCCGCATCTTCCCTTAACAGTTTCAGCCGCGCAGAAATTACATACCCTCGCAAGAGACAACGATATACTGCAGAAAATAGTTCAAGACGCACTGGAATTGCTGACGAATGCGGCTGGTGATCTGGGCGAGAGAACTCCGGCGGGCGATGGTGTCAAGGAGAGTGGAGGGAGGACAAAACATACAATAGCCAATCAGCGGGAAATTCTCTGTGAATTGGAGAAAACGGCGAGAAGCTTGGTAGACGCTAGTGTGGACATTAGGAATAGTAAACAGGTGATTTTGTCGTTGGCAGCTGAATCTATGGACGGTGCGAGAATAGCTGCTCCTAGAAGACAAAGGAAAAGGCAGAGGGCCGAGCATGTAGAGGGAGATGATGAGAGTGGGGAGGCATCGGATGAGGAGGATGAGGTCCCGGTTAGTGTCGAGGAGGGACTGTTATCGAAGTATAAGGCAGAGGTGAAGAGAAGAAAGGAGGCTTATAGCGAGTTAGGGTTAAAGGAAAAGTATGAATTCAGCCATTTCTAATTTTCTTCATTTGGGAGGAATTGATATTTAATTTCATCTGCGAAATAGGTACCTCAATGTCAAAGAATATGTCGACTTCCGCCGCGTCCTCTGGGATTCTCAGCACCCCAACGAACCCATGCCTAGCTCCCGGAACTGGTTCAATGACACCTCTACCAGCAATGACGTCGCTAGCGAAGATGAAGACGGGGACCTTAAGGTTTCCCGGGAAAAACAATCGTTCAAGTGTCCCATCACCCAAGCAATGTTCGTGAAGCCGGTTACCTCCACCATCTGCCCCCACTCGTTCGAACAATCTGCCATCATGGGATTGATGCAATCAGTTAGACCGAGAGGAAAGATTCGATGCCCAGCGAGCGGATGCAATAAAACTTTGACTGCCGATATCTTGAAGCCAGATAAGATTCTTGAGAGGAAGCTTAGGAGGGAGATTGAGCGGCAGGAACGAGAGCGGGATGACATGGAGGGACATGAAATTGATTAGGAAGAAGCTAAGGATAAATATTAAGAGCGGACGCATTTAGACATTAAAAAAGATAAAATGACGAATAAGGGCGGGAGATCTAAGAGGGTGGTGCTGGATATTGACGAGGATGAGATCGCGGAGGACGAAGATGAGTAGTTTCGACGATGTGAACGGGGATATTCATTTTGGCAAAAGTTGTTTATCATGTTTCATTTTCTCTGTTTACATAGGCGTTTAGATGGGGTCTTAGGACAAATTCGTGATGGTTGTAGCTTTATTTGGGTTTTTGTTCTGGTCCGTGGTTTTTTTATGTAATAGGAAAAAAGCTGCCAATGTATCTGTATTCTAGCAGAATAGTTACTCGGGGGTAATGGTCGGCGATTTACCCGATTGCAGCACGCTCTGCCTATAAGAATTCTGTCGGTTAGAATTTCGCACCGTATCCCCTGACGGTTCCGTCATTTTCTGTACGGAAAATAAGAATATTCGCTAGATAAGAATACTCCGAGGATAAACTGAAAAACTTTGTATGGTATATATTCGTATAGATATGCAAGTGAGGTCATAAATTTAAAAAAAAGTTTTACAGAAAATAAATTTTGCTCTCCAGCCGCTAACATAACCACATTGAACCTCGCCCAAAACTCAACATACTCAATCCACACCTTCAACGATGACTTCCAGTGATGAATTATCTGCACAATTAATCACCTCTGAGATTTTACGCGATATCGAGGCTATCACCGGCACATACAGTCAGCTTCATTTCGACAAAGAACCTTGCCGAACCTTACCACTTAGTGGGATGGATTCGTAGGCAGGCGTGGGGCGGAAGGTGATGAATTTGAAGGGCAAAGTTTGGGGCGTTATTAGCTAGGCATACATTTCCGGGTAAGGAAAATTAAAAAATCGTGGACTATTTTGTGGTTCGCCAGACAGTCACGCTTAAAAAAAAAAAAAAAAAACTTTTTACAGCATTGCACAGGCAAAATATAATTTTGGGGAATATCATGAAATTGGGTATGCAGAACCGCAAGACGGGTCCTAAACGCATGATTCTGGGGGAAGCGGCAAACAGACCATTTTCGATTTTGTCGTCCGTAGTACTGCGAACAATTATCTTCAGATTTTTGCACTTTATCACCATAAATCTCTTTTTTTTTATTTCATTTTATTTATTTATTTATTTATTTATTTATATATTTATTTGTTTTCCGGAGCATTATCGCCTTTACTTGTACAGTACACTCTATTTATAAGAAATTGGGAATGGGGTTCGGACCGACCAATGATATACTTATAGCCTATTTATTCTTAAAGAAAATGGCGCGTTGGGACTTGAACAGTTGCAGATAAAGAAAATAAAGAAAGAATAATAGAAAAAAGAAGTAAAATTTTGGGAGTCTTTACCTCGATGCGACTAGATCACCACGGGACCTCGGGGTGTTTCTCTTTTTTTTTTTTAAAAAAAAAAAAAAAATATATGGTTGAAGACTTAATATGACCCTAGACGTTACATCTTCAACTGCATCACAAGAGTGGTAGTTTTTGAAATACGGCTCGGAGCAGAATTTTAAATATCATGATATTTGGGCACTTTTCTATAGACTTGGAAATTGCAATTTGGCATGCCAGACACGGCAAATATTTTTAATATTGTGTTTTGGGCGATATGATATTCTGCCACCACCACGCCCTTAGTAATAAGGTGCGGCTCAACTCCACGTCTCCTTAACTGATGAGCTCAGAACTCCAAGCGCCCCCATCCCCGGCGACTACTGCAAGGTGTTTACACCACTCTTCACTTGTTCCAGACTCCTGAAAGTCGATATGCGACTGCGCAAATTAATACGGACTTCTTCTCTCTCGGCGCTGTTCGCTGCGTTCTGTTTCCTTGCTCCCGCGACCGCAGACACGACACCACACAACGACTATGACGAGAATTTACTGCTCAAAACGTTACCCGGGAACTCAGTGTATGTCGCTCATTTGTGTACCTTGTTTGTGAACTGGATACTGATTAGTTTAGGCTTGCGTCATTCCGGTTCGTGAGTAATGGGACGTTCGATAATCACCATTCGATATTCCCACGGTCACTATCGCAAGTGCTGCAGCAGAGCGGGACGAAAGAACTGCATTTGAAGTTTACGCTTGGGCGATGGGACGCTGAGCTGTGGGGGGAGCATATTTGGGATGGGAAAACAGCAGGTGGGACGGGTGTGGAATTGTGGGCGTGGGTGGAGGCCGGCGACGATGATGCGTTTGTTCTCCTTCTCCCTCTCGTCGACATCTCACTAATTCCGAAATTACAGAGCAGATAAACGCTGGACGACACTCACGAATTCGCTTTCCGGTTTATTCTGCGCATCGCTAAACTTTATCGATTCTACGCGGACGATACGGCCTGTGTTGTCGTTTCAGCCGGCGGGACATCATGGGGATGCAAAGAATAAATTACATTTGCTCCATGGGTCACTACCCAGGGAACCGGTGTGCACGGAGAATTTGACCCCGTTTTTGAAGTTGCTGCCATGTAAGGGGAAGGCGGGGATTTCGAGTTTGTTGGATGGACATAAGCTTTTTGATGCAGCGTGGCAGAGTATGAGTATTGATGTTCGGCCAGTTTGTGAAGAGGGGGGTGAATGTAAATTGCAGATGGAGCAGACGGTGGATATGGTTCTGGATGTGGAGCGGTCGTTGAGGAGGCGAGGTATGGCTTGAACGTCAATTCACCATACTTTAGGAGCTTCGACTTATGTACACGGCTGACATCACAGACTCGCCAATCCCTAAACCTCCCCCTCTGGAATCTCTTTCTTGCGACCCCGAAAAATCATACCCCGACCATGACTCCGCTTGCTACCCTCTCGACAGCATCTCAACGCTCCCCTGGTCCCTCTCCGAGATCTTCGGCCGCCCCCTCCACTCCGTCTGTCCACTCGCCACCACCCCCGGGTACCCCGCAACCTCGGTCTGCGCCAACGTCCCCGATACAATCCCCATCTTTGTTTCCGTAGGGTCTCAAGAAATCCGTACATCTCAAAACACCCGTTGCTTCATTGTCCAAGAAGGGCTAGACTTCGACTTGATACTTCCGGAACAACCCTCTGCAGTGGACCTTCCAATTACGCCCCCTCCGCTCTACGCCTCCAGATCCTTCACGGGCCATGGTCAAGAGAGAGGAGGCGTGAAAACGGTGCTGGTGAATCCGTCGTTGGATCAAGAGGTAGAGTTTGTATATCTTGAGAGTCTGCCGTGGTTTATGAAGCCGTATCTACATACGTTCTCCGCTGAGCTGGTAGAAGGAGAGGAAGGGAAGAAAAAGGAAAAGGTTGTGAGGGAGGTATATTACAGGCCGGCAGTGGATAGAAGGCGGGGGACACAACTGGAGGTCAAGATGGTCGTGCCCAAAAATTCGACTGTCGTGGTAATGTATGAGTTTGAGAAGGCGGTGTTGAGGTATACGGAGTATCCGCCGGATGCTAATAGGGGATTTGATATTGCGTTTGTCCCCCCTTTTCTCCTCTTCTTCCCCTTTGTCCTTTCCCATTCTAAATGTTAACACCTCGTAGCCCCGCGATCATCACTGTACTAGACCCGCAGACCCACTTCCCGACAGTTTCGATACGAACAACGTCACTACTACTTTCATTACCGACTCCGGACTTTTCAATGCCGTATAATGTGATCATTCTTACGAGCACGGTAATGGCATTGGCATTCGGGAGCATCTTTAATTTGCTGGTTCGGAGATTTATTCCAGCCGATGAAGTGAAGGGTGGAGAGCTTGTGGGAAGGATTAAGGAGGTCGCCGGGTTGTTGGTGGCGAGGGTGAGGGAGAGGATTAAGGCGCGGAAGGAGAAGACGGAGTAAAGTTGTTGATGCAGAGCTGGAGGTTAGGATTTGGTTATTGGGCGTTGACAATTGGAATATAGATAATTTGCGAGTTTTTCTGGGAAATGGTTGATGGATCCCTGATAAGCGGTTCACGGGTGTATATATAAGCTAATTCGGTTTAAGTTTTATTGTGTAGAGCGGCAAAAAAAAGTTACGATTAATAATGAGCGAAAAAAAAAATTATCTATTTTAATTCAGAAATGAAAAGTGCATGAATTTTTTTCCAAAGTATAATACGCACAGAACTTTTAAATGTTTCATGAAACTCCTCGCTAGCATTAAATGCTAACAAAAAAAAAAAAAGAAAGAAAGAAAGAAAGAAAGAAGGAAGGAAGGAAAGAAAGAAAAGAAATCTGTATAAAATATTTTGCGAAACTATAAGGAAACTATAAATTAGTTCGCCCCTGCAGTCCCTTAAACATGTAAACATAATTTTATCATGCTAGTAATGTTAGCAACATCTGGTATTGCTGAAAGTTAGTAGAAATTAAAATGCCTAGAATCCTTTAATACAGGAGCCGCACGTATTTTTTTAATGTAATTCTGGTAAAATACAATTACAGTAAATTTTCATTACTTTTTTTTGCACACAATAGCTGTGCTCCGCAATTACGTTGTCAATGAAAGGTTTTTTTCAATCGAGCTATAGAAGAAAATATATTACAGATAGCAAAAAAATATCGCCCGCAAACGTATACTAAATTTTAATGGTATGTTTCATTTTGGTAATTTATTTCCCTACTCATCTAATAATAGTCTACTCATCCAATAGTCTCTTACTAAAAGCAATCTAAAATCTCTAAGAACTATCTCCCAAAATTTACAACGATTAATTATGGCAGGCAATAATGGACAAAAGCCCCCTGAGTTTATGCGAGGGAAAAAAAAAGTGTTTGTATGACGCCAATTTTATTTAAAACCTAGTCACCTAAGTGTATTTATTTAGCCAGCTTCGAAAATATGTCAAACCACACACAAGAGTATTTCATATATGACAAGTCTATTATTAGTACATGTACCTGCGACTGCGTAGTTCTTGGCTTGATTATATTTGAACGTACCATATAAATACAAGAATGACAAATAATATAGGCGTATACTTCCATCAAATGTTTACTGCTCCACATCTAATGGCCTTTTGGCCCTTAGGAAAAAAACATATGCCAAATTATTACGAGCTTTGCCTCTGATAGCTCAGATTCGTAAAGTTTCTTGATCGTTCTTGATAGTTCATAAAGAGTTCAGGTCACCTCAGAATGGCGAGAATCACTTAGCTCGTGTAATGTCACCCGTTTCGTTGCTCCCACGCAACACCTAGAAAAGGCGTATGTAATGTACATGTACACGTACGGTACATGCGCAATATGTAAATTACAAACAGGATTTTTAAAATGCGTGATCACGCCAATTCTCTCTCGATTATATAGTCATGAACCTAAAAAACCAGCCGTTCAGACACATATAGATAGTTGTGGTGACTGCTTCTCTCTACATGCACATTAAAATTGCCAAACCGTGGTATGTCATATCCTGTATTCTACTCTTTATCTCAGCTGACAATGACAATTATGTTTGCAATTGCGAGTTTTGAAGGTATAGTCATATGATCACCAAGTGTCGTTTTGTAAAGCAATATGCCTGTAGATGTACATGCGTCTATACTAGTTTTGTCAGAACCGTCCACCACCTTCGAATATTTCGGGGAGGGTGAGGCGAACTGTGGTGAATCTCATAACAATGCAACCTTTTCGCTTACGGATATTAAATTGCTAGTGCTTCATCCAAAATATTTTTACTTTACTTTGCACATAGATTTAATCGTAGGACAGACAAAACTATTTCGCCGTGTCGCAAAGACGCCACGCAGATAATACATTGGAAATGGCAACAAACTTACTTTGAGAATATACTCAAGCAAATGTTGCTTGAATAACATTTTTGAACTGTGCAAGACAAACTGACACGACCAACAAAAGGAATACATGTCAGTGAAGATTAAAACGCAACACGAAAGGTAAATACTTAGGGGATTTTTGTCCACTATCGCCGGCTATACACATAATTCTTTGTATCTTTACCAGGTTATTATATCTTATGCAAGCAACATGATACGTATAGGTAGTATGTCCTTCTTTGCCTATAATAGGGAAGGAGAAACATCACTAGTATGTGTAAATTCCCTGTGATACATGTACATGTACATGTACATGTACTTCCTGGTAGTTGTTGCTTCAGGGTGCCCTGCTTTGACTGGTAGGGCCTCAATACATACTACTTGGTAATCACTGAGTAATTAAATTAATGTCAAATTCTAGCCAAAATTGTCATCGTCTCCTAGTGCTTAAAACATGCGGACCTTTTTGAAGTGGAGAATAAACTGAACTACTCGTGGTGCTAAGTATTGACAAGCTACTACAAATCATCCCTGGCCTAAGTGAAAGAAAGATATAGCAACTTCACTGGTGTAAATTCAGTGCCAGCACCATTTTCAAACATAAACTACTCTCGCCATTCATCTCGCTCCGCTTACGTACTTTACCGCAATAGTAGGCATCATTATATATAATCAAATAACCTCAAAACTGCTTTTCCTGTAATACTTTGCCGATTACCATCGTCAGAATTACTTTATTCCTAACTATTAAGCATTTTATCCAGGAATTCGTAACCGATTGTTTTCACACTTCCTGTACGATTCTTCTGCATATTCGCATTTTTAGAAGCCAACTCAAGTACGCAAGTCCTGATACATTAAGCACGACTCATACCCTTCTTCCGGTTAGCTCTCCAAATGTTTAACCTTCTCCATCATGGCGATCACCGGCCCTCATCCATGCAGCTTCACAGTATATCACTTGGAAGACGGAATATTTCTCATCCAAATTTCACCGTTTCTTTAGCTCACCCATCTAATCTCGAGGTATATGTAGTCTTTATTTTTACCTGGCAGCCAGAATCAGAAATAAAATCTTCCTCTCTTTTTCCCTCAAGATAGCGTCTTCTAGTCCATTGAGTACATATCCTGCTCAAATGCAAGCGCTCCAACTAATGACCCAAATTCCAATCAAAAGATAAAAATGCTCAAGTCACAGCAGTCCACAAGCAAACCCATGCAGTAAGAAACCAAGACCTAAAAATTGAAAAAAATAAGGATGGGGTGAAATCATAGCGCCCGTAACCTCGATGTCTATGCAATACTTGCGCCAGTTCCAAGGCTCCCTTTCCGTGACACCCTCTCCTCATACCAGAAAAATCAACACTAACTCTTAGCACCGCAGCCACACATTAAATTTACACTTCTTCAGCGGCAACTTCCTCTGTCGATAACAGGGGCTTGCTTTCCGTGGGCTCAGGAACATTTCGAACCGCAATGAGAAGCATCAGCGTAGCTAGTACAAGGACCCCACAGATTCCAAACACCAGCCTAGCCGGTAAAGGCTCTCTGTAATACGCAGCGATAGTTCTTTCCCCCGCAACGGAAAGGATGTCGAGTTCAAAAACTCTTTCCAAATCTGGCCGAAACAGCTTTACAATAGAAATTTTTTCCCCAAAACTGGAGATGTTGAGGTTTGCTATCAGGAGTAAGAGAGTGCCGACTATAGGGTGTTAGTATAAATACGTCTCGGGGGTGCTACGAATAATACCTGCAATTCCCATAAATCCAACAAACAATTTCGCTCCTTCTTTTCCCATTAATACAACCAAACCTAATATGAATATCATGAGTGGACCCCAACTCTGGCCTCTACTCAAAGCTTTAATCCTCTCATCTGCTTCGCTTAAGCTCATGTTTATTTGTGTGGCAATGTTGAGAGTGTTTTCTAGAGTTGTGTTTACTGTGGCTTGTGCTCTCTCAAGGGACGACAGCAATTCGTTTTGCCTTATTTCCTGTTCTTCGAGAGAGGATGATAGGTTCGATCGACTTTGGGCAAGGCTGAAATACGATTGTGAGAGTGATGCAAAAAGCTATTAGATAGTGTTATTATTGTTACCGGAAGAACAAAGGAAGAAAACTAACGGAGGTATAAGATTCAGTAAGCGATTCAAATTTTTCAAGGTTGGCTGTCGAAGACTCCTAGTTGGTAACATAAGTTAATCGTTTTAACATCTCAATTGATTAGAATTTCTAGAAACCACGGCAGGTGCCAGAAGGAAATATTAAAGTTGGAAATGAGGATAGTATACAATTTTCCCAGCGAGTAATTCGATGAGGCCGAGCAAACGATCGACTGCTGTAGCAATCTCTGTAGATAGTACTGCATTTGTCTATAGCAATTAGTTATCTTCAGCAATTTTCGACAAGGTATCTGCTTACTTTCTGAATTAGATCCGAATTCTGCCTAATAACGTCGGAATTTTTTCTCGCCACTTGACCGGCACTTTGTTCAAGGTCGTCCCAAAACTCGCGTGCAAAATCTTTCATGGAGAGAAGCCCTTTTCTCGACTCATAGATAGACTATTCAGTTGTCAGTTTCGTTGTAAATATAACAGCAATTTTGAACTTACTTTTTCTAATTGCGCAACTGCATTTTGGTTATTCTCCGTGGCAACTTGAGTTTCCGTTAAAAGCTTTTCGAAGACTTCTCTAATTTTTGTTTCAACATTCCGTAGCGAATCCGTAAACTCATCATTCGTTGTAGTCAAGGCCCGGATAGCCTCAGCAAACACCCTCCTCCAGTCTCCTGTAAATTCTTTCTGCAAAGCTAGTGACCTCCAAGCTTCGTTTAAGGAGGTATCCAAAACCGTAAAAAGCGATTGCTGCACCTTCGTAATATTTTTATGCAATATCAAAAGTTGATCTGTACGTACTATACATCAGTCGAGTGACTACATATGATTTGATTTCTTTGTTACTTGCTTTCACTCACCTTTCTCGATTTCGTGTCTAACAGCGGAACACATAACTACAGCATTCTGGATATTGTTGCTAAGTGTGGTCCACCATTGCGGACGTTGTTCCAATTTTTGAATACATCTCAGGATATTTTTTCCATCACGCCTCTTCCCTGGTTCTTGCAATCCGTTACACTCCCGAGGAAAGCCAACACCTGTAGCTTCAAGCTCACACACTGCTAATTGCGCAGCATAGCTAACCTTCAATCCACCGTCTTCATTCTTGTCATCCAAAGAATAGCAACTATTAACGAGGGAAGCAGCGGCAGTCCGGTGACAGGACGGTTTGGACTCCAATGAGCGGAATATTGTCAAGGCTGAAGAGTAAGCCGGATCTTGATGAATTTTCGATGGAAATGCAAGGGAGAGTGCTTTGGCGAGGGCGTCTGTATTCGTATCTGCGGTCCAGGGAGATGCTTCCGAAGATTCCCTATCAGGTGAAAAGAAAGAGAAGGACAAGACGGGGATGGATAGAAGCAGAACGACCAAGGTAATAGATGTCGAAATAGAAAATTTAGACGGAACCATCATTGTAGGTGACTTTGATAATAGTGGTTCGAGTGGGGTGGTTTGCGGGGCAGATGCAGGAGGATTGAATTGTCCCAAACTACCAAACGGAAATACTCCAAGGTACTTGAGCACAGAATCCTACGACACCGGAACAACCATCACGTGCCTACGCAAATATCTGAGGAGCCGTAGGGTTGGGGGAAATTCACGCACTTTTAAGGTACATGTATGTAGAGTACACGTAGTCTAGTTACATACATGTACAGGAAAATCTCGGAATGTGTTCATTTCACTCAACTTTTGCCAAAGAATGGTTAATTGAACACACATGGAGATGTTGCGAGGGAAACCGAACTCGTAACCGCGAGCAGATGGAACGCATAGATGCATTTATTTTAAAAGCACTGAAGTAATGTTATGTACGGCCATCCCCATCATATACGGTGCCTCCCGGCATGGGGAGCATCGAGCGAAAAACCATCAGGCTGGCGGTTTAGTACATCACGAGCACGTGCACCCCGATAGCGAAGTGCCTACCGTGTTGCCAAGGACCTAAACTTCCTTAGGAATAATTCGTGTAACATCACGTGAATACTATGACAGAGTCTCATCGCGTCGCCCCAAGCAACTTCCCCTACGCGCCAAGCTGACCTATTCGCTTGTCTTCAAAGCATCCCTTTCGCCAGCTCTGCAGACAGCAAAACAGCCCCCCAAACGTCGGCAAGGAAATCTTAGCAACAACAAAGCTTGAGCAGGGTCCAGCTCGCGGCCGAACGCACAAGGAAGTAGCAGCGGCACCCTCGACGTCATTTCTATCCCGGACTTAGCGGTTCTGGAGGAACTTCGGTAGTCGTTACGAGTGAGCGCACTACGCCAGGTCGGAGAAGAGCAACAGAACCGCAAATGAGAGGAAATGCTACGAGGCGGGGGGGTAGGGGAAGAAAAGGGAAAGCGTCGGCGGAAGAGGAGATTCCTGAGGTGTACATGGAAATGCTGCAAGACGTTCTTAATAGTGAATCATCGGGATCGGTTGTGGGAAATTCCGAGGGGAGTGCTAGGAAACGGAGGAAGATATCCGGAGAAGAGACTGTCGCCGCGGAATCTCAGGTTCTAGGCAAGATGAAAGAGGATGTGAGAGGGAAAGGGAAGAGTGTGGCCGTTGAAGTTAGCAGTGATTCCGAAGAAGAAGCGGCAGCAGAAAAGGAAGATGAAACAACAAATGATATAGAATCTGAAGATGATTCAGATGAAAGTGACATTGATTGGGAAGATGTAGATCTCAGCATACAACGTTTTTCTCCCTTGTCTATTGTTTCTATTGTTCTATGACAATAGCTAACATAAAATGTGCACTTAGCTATTGTCAATCCTGCCGAACCCCTAAAATCTGGGCCTCTGGAACTTGTCCTCAATAGTAAAGGGAAACGAAAAATTGGACCTGCGCGCCGTAAAATCACAGCCGTAGAACGCCGGATTCGTCTTGAAGTGCATAAGATGCATTTATTATGCCTTTTGTTTCACGTCTATCTTCGAAATAAATGGTGTAATAGCTCGGTTATTAAGGTAACCTACGATTTAATATGAATATAATGTCATTACACTAAAGCGTGCGTTGCTAGGAGAACTTGAGGCCATTGATATCTGAAGAAGTGTATACCCAACTCAACTGGAATCCCCAAGATCAGCAATTTCGACGGTCTCATCGGTTTTTAGAAGGTCTAAAGAATGCCGTAAATACCTGGAAAAAGAACTTTAAAATTACTCGGGAAGGTATCTCCAGGCCATATTGGAAACCCCTCGAAACCTTGAAGAACGTATGTCTAAC
>JABYPW010000819.1:0-20426 GCA_016880775.1 Phymatotrichopsis omnivora
CCCGCTTGTTCGAAAACAAAAGAAAAAAAAAAAAAAAAAAAAAAAAAAAAAAAAAAGGCCATAAACACCAAGGTACCATCGGCGCATAATGTCGCGAACTCAAAATCAAAATTTCGATGAGTCCTGATGTGGTGCAAGAAATTTCTCTGCGAACGCTTTAACCTTCGCGGGTAGTTGTGGTGACACCCTTATTAAGCGCAGTCTTCAAGGCCGCAACAAACCCAACGTTTGCCCAAGCCTCACTTGCATCCCACATCCCGGCGCCACCAAAATTGGTATACTTAACCAGATCTGCGAGGATCTGGGATGCCACAGTCCTTGAGACGTAGCCTCCTGCAGGTGCGACATTTGGGCTTGCAGTGAACGTGATAAGAACCTTAATGTCTTTATTTTTCGGGCCGCCAGAAGATTTTGCCCAGGTATCCCACATTCCGAAGTTGAAGCCGCTATTGGTGGACTGGTCTTTTCCAGAGACCCAGGTATTGGCCGAGCAGGAAGGGTTGTTGTAAAATTGCACAAAGACCGCGTCGAATACCACGTTCCTGAGAGCTGGGTCGAGACGAGTATCCGGGTTGGGACATTGAGGTGCCGCGGTGAGGAGCCATTGCTTTCCCGTGGCCGCTGCATCAGCATCCATGAGCTTTCGGAGGCGGTAGGCAAAATGCTCATAGTTTAAGGAAGGCAAAGTTTCGATATCGAGGTCGAAACCATCGACAATTGCGTCGCCAAAGGGACGATAGTACGTCCATCCTGGTATTACACCGTTAATATCCCGGGTTTAAAATCCCTGCTTGTAAAACCTAATATAAAACATTTTTCCAGAAAAGAAGATACCGACCCTTGCCAAACATATCCCACACCTTTTCAGCAAAAGCTGCAGCATCGTCGGAAGTATTGAATCCATGGTAGGTATTGCTTCCACCGCCAATGGAAAGAAGGATCTTTTTTCCGTAGGTCTGTTGACAGGTGGTTATGTCGGCACTTTTTTTTTTTGTTGTCATTAGTCAAACTTGGCTCGGAAAATATCTATGAGTCGGGGGGGAGTCGCCGGGGGGGGGTGGACCAACGCAATGGTAGGACACCAAAGAAGATCGGTACCAGGAAATTTTTGCCAATCCCTGCAGGAATTCGCAAAGTTGACAACGGGCTGGTTACCGGTACTATTGAAGTTGTTCAGGAAACCAATCGGAATAACCTAATGTGATGCATAACGCTCGTTAGCTTGATAAATTCCTTCATATGGAAACTTTCTTAAAGAAGAAGCCCAATACATGGCTCGGAAACGCCATGCGAAAACAGGAAGTGATTTTCACCCACATCGACATTTGGATCTGCTCATGTTCCAAAGGTTAGCGTCAATCTCACAAATTCAATATGGCATTGATGCCATCTCACTAACCTTGGCAATAGAATAATAAATCCTTCTGCTGCAAATCATCCGTGGGATTGTAAGAACCATGAGCGTTCTGGCCCCAATAGATAACTAAATTGTTGTTTTTGGTCGCATCCCAAGCTGCGGACGTGAAGCCAACAAAGGAAGTTGCCGCCAGGAGAGTGGCGGCCATAACCGACGAACCAGATCTCATGATTGAAGAAGTTTTCAAAGTCAAAAAATATAACAATCCAACGAGAAAGAATGAAATGGGAAAACAAAAGAGAATTCAGTAAGATTGGACGAATTGGTAAAGACCCAGAAAGGAAAAAGGCAAAAAAGAGATTGGACAAGGACTCTGTTAAGCGCAAAATTCCTGAGAAAACGCGTTGGATTGACGGCAAAAAAAAGATATAAAAGACCGAATTTTTATTGCAAAGAATGATAGCGAATGCTCTTTAACTTACGGGTGAGGAAGGGAAAAAAAAAAAAAAAACCCATTTTCCCAGGGGAACTTCAACGTATTTAAAAACAAACTCTTACCGGCTTTATCCTCACGATATACTCTTTCTAGCCATTTTCACCTCGCCAGCACCGCCTTCATAGTGTGTGCGAGTGCATACAGTATGTCAGGAGGTATCTTCTACCGGAGCCGTTATTGGAACAATGTTTTTGAGTGTTCTTCACGCATTAACATGGAGATTAAGAATTTCGATATCAATAGTAACTATGCTCCTTCCTCTTCGAGCGTACTTCTGTGATTAGACGCTGAAGCGCGAAGCGGGAGTTAAGCATAATTGAGTTAGTAACCATCACAATGACAGAAATCTCTCGGCTATTTAGAACAATTGACTCACGGACATGGCATATATTATATACCCATGCGCGGAGTTCCTGAGCTTGACTCATGAACGGGAGTTTGGCGAGATTAAACCATGGAAACATTCCAAATGAAGAGGTCATCTAATGGCTATTTGAGATTGACCTTTTATTTCTCTCATGAGAAACGGATTATTTTCCTTCCGTACCTGCCAAAAACAAATTTTTATGCATACCCGGTATAAAAGAAGCACCTGTGAATGGGAAGGTGCCAAGTATGAGTAAGGTGTTGAAGAGTCTCTCGCTTCTCCGCAACGATGGAGGGATAAACGGAAGCTGTATGTGCTAGTTAGAAAGCCCGATCAGACACTCCATAATTCCCCTGTCCTATTTTTTCGCCGCCGTCTTACAACCGCGTCTCCAAACGGCTGCAGAACTCAATTAGATAATGGATGTTGGTGCTTCAGCATCAACACCCAAACTTATTTCCCCCTTTAGATATGCCAAAAGCATGAAAATTTTCATTCCCAGAACTTCACTTTGTGCAATAGAATAATGCAAAAGTGTTCTATATTTGCCATATATGCCATGTTGAACACCCACCTCTCCCTTTCCTACATAGTATAAAAATCTGCTCTTAAAATAAATTTAGCACATCTATTAAACATAAAGTGCAACACCACAAAAGTTTAATTCGCTCCATCTCCGGCCCTTTCCGAATAGTGCTCTGTTCCAATAATCTTAATATTCCCAGCTCCATATCCATGACGAGATGACTCTCCACGCCCAATGAATTAAGGTCCCTTCCACTTCAAGGTCAGTATTTAGACATGACTCTTCAACCCAACTGGGTGCAACACACTCACCAGGAAATGCCATATTCCAAATCAACATTCGAGCTACCAGTTTTTCCGAGGGCTGGGGGCAAAGTGCAGGCTTTCCCTACAACATAATCTCATTTGCAGCGCCTACCTTTATCCTAAAAGCAGGCCTTTAAGCCTTCCCCTCTCGGAACTTCAGCAAAAGCAGACCCATTTCAGCAACTGCTTAACTAACCAAGCCTTCTCATCGTGTGATATTCCCAACCAAATACCGTCCATACGAGTGGCCTCGGCACGTGCGTTCCAATCCCCTAATCAGTCAGTCAGTCAGGCATTCAGCCAGTCATAACACACATTCCTTGCATGTGGCGTATGCTGTGGTAATCCGATCAATTTAGTCGTGTCACATGAAGCGTGAACTGAACTTCCACGACGAATATCCAACATCACATATCCCGTGAACCCAGGAAATATGAAGAAATCATGCTTTTTTTTTTTTTTTAGCTATTGGTTTCCCAATTCTTGCCGTATACCACTTAAATGCTGCTTTTTACCTGCAAATCAAAATTCATTAAATAAACCTCTTCTCGTACAAACTCCCGCGATAAACTGGCAGTCACGTGCTAAACACTTAGTGAGCTCACTTAAACGGTCACGGTAAATGTAAGCAAGCAAATACCCTCCCGACAAAGTCGCATCATACAGCATCACGGCATCGCCTCAACTTAAGCATCAAGTGCACATCAACAAAACAGCGGTCCGGTGCCGCTAAAGGATCAAACAGCGATGATATTTGCAAAGGCTGTACCAAATTCACCGAACTTAAACTAAAATCAAACACAATCAATCGTACTCAAATACAATCCTTCAACCCAAAACTATCATAATATATCCGGAACGCTTATGCCCACCGCACATTCTCTCCTCACAAACTACGCCGACCAATTTCCACATACAACTCTCATTCTTCAGTGAATAAAACTTGTTAACAAACACAGTACCCACACAGTTTCATTTTACTTTTTTCCAGTGGAGGAAACGGGAGGGGGAGGAGTAGTATAGTGCTTTGCAGCGTACATAGACCTCGAGACTCGCTTCCACCACAACATCACTGACTCAAGAAAGAGAAAAAAGAAAATGATATGAAACAACCTTATACAAAACGAACAATACACATACAATAAAGGGAAAGGGAAAAGGAAAGCCTCATGCGTCCAATGCGACCTCGAAAATCCCCCCCCAAAAAAACATCAATCATCGATAAGCATCGAATACAAGTTAAAAAAAAAAAAAAAAAAAAAAAAAACTTTCCATCTTCTACATGCCAACGAGTATAAAACTATCAAGAAATCACTCTATCGTACTCTCTACGTACCCCATCCGTCCTCTCTCTATATCCTCCCTCTCCACCAAAGTTGTCTCATCATCCTCCCCGCTTACTCTCCTCCCTCTAAAACTCTCATCCTCCCCATATCCCGGAGTACTTGGTCCCCTGCTTCCAGGTAATAACATCATTGAACTATTCCTGCTCTTACTGCTCCCTGAAAATGCTTTTAGTCCTCCCCCGCGTCGACCGCCTCTCAAAGCCATAAAAGAGCCGGAACCAGAAGGTGAAGAAGACGAAGGTGTCACTTGTCCATCAAGAAGGGTTGACCCGTCCGTTTCCGGGTTATATTCGTCTAGTAAGGAGGTCGGGACCTTGTCGTTTATGCGGGATCTTCGGTGCACTTGTAGGCGGCCCCGGGAATTCACGTCGTCATCTTCGGAGGAGGAAAAGACATCTTCTGAATCGTTGAAAGGCCGGCGAGTGGAGACATGGCCATCGGCCGAGGTAGAATCCTGAAGGATAGTCCGGGTAGGATCTTGATTTTTGATGTAGGAGTCGATTATATAATATTGGACAGCATTCATAACCAAAGGGAAGAACTTGTATTCATAAAAGTTGATTAATATCTTGAATGGAAATAATAGGCGCAGTTTCAGCATTGTGGGGATATAATACTCACAAACATAACGAAGAACACTTGCAGCCGTCTATCACCTTCCGTCCACGCCAGCAGCCAATCTCCGACCCTACCCAACCATGGGCAGAGCGCGAATATAATCCACACAACAAACTTCATCCCCATCAACCCCACAAAATAGATGATAGACTGCTTGGCCCAATAAGTCCATTTTGGTGGGTTTCCGTAATCGCCGGAAGTGATACCAGTTCTGCAAAATTGACACGGAGACATCAAAAGGAGGAAATGAAGAAGGCGAAGAATGTAAATCAATATTGCAATTCCAACGGTAGTCTGTAAAATCATTATGAGTATTATGACGTATTTCGAGTGATTATCCATGGAAATAGCCTACATCAATAGCTAAATTAAGCAAATAGAAACTGCACGGGTTTGCGTGATAACGGCCTTCGCCTCCAGGATCGGGATGGGGCCCATCAGCTCTCCGAAGCTTTCGGTAAATAGTGCCCACGGATGAGGGTACAGGTTCTGTTGTGAAAGTTCCGGACGAGAGCATGGAAAGGAGGAGGTTTGCGATATGTACGAGGACGGAGCCTAGAACTTGTTTTGACACATCGAACCACCTATTCCGACGTATTAGCGCGATATATTTTTTGATGCTACATCTGTAGGCTTATGAGCATGTTCGAATGTACGGCGGCATGGCAGGAGCAGTTACCATATCAATAGTGGTCGTTGGGGTGACTCTCTTGATCGTTTCCATACTAACGACAGTAGAGCCAACGCTCCCAAAGTCCCTTGGACAAATAACGCTGTATCCGCGCAAACAAAGTATCAGCCTTATGCCTGTAAACAGGACTTCATTTTTCCATATCCCACCTCTTCGCAAAACTCCCTCCCCCTCGTTGCCGCCACCCCCGACCAGCACTTCCCCGGAGCCTCCGACCCAGGTATGGGTTATACTGACCAAAAGGACCGAGCAATTCACACCTCCCATTGTCTTCACCACCTTCCATCGCTGCCGGTGCCACTGTTGCCGTAACGTTCATGCTCTGGAGCTTGCTATAGGCCAGCCCGCAGAAACCGCTCAGTTTAAGATGACAACCACAACACACCAAAGTATCGCGGTTGACAAACTTCGAAAGAAACACGAATAAAGCAAGGAAGAAAGAAAAAAAAAGGAGAGTACTCTAAAATTTGTTTGGCGGGACAACTGTAGGTATCCGATCGCGAGGGAAGTTTGCGGGTCGGTCGGAGGCGAAGTCAACAGCTTCACGGCTGTAGCAGCGACCCAAGTCAGAGAGTGTATGTAGTACAAGGCACATTTACCACCTGGGCTGTGCGCTATTCCGTGTGTGGGAATTCTTTGGGACGACAGCGCCTATTCTAGGAAGGCAGAGCTCCCTATAGAAACACTTGGCAAGCTTGCCGCTCGAGCCCCATCCTTTTGTCTGAGGAAAGAATAGAGTGGAATATGTAATCAGGGCGTCAATGCATGCGCTCAAAAAGACTTGCGATCCCTGAGCGTAGATGTCGAAACTACCTCTATAATACGTGTATGTATAGGCCATATCGGCTGTGGGGAGCGCAGGGCTCGCTGTCTGGGCCAAGGTACAGTATATACGTGCACAAAGTGCTCTACTTTACATACATACATACATAGTCAAGCTTAAACACCCTCGCTATGTGATACCATTCGCAGCTTTAGCATCAAAGTTCTTTTCGTCCTTAGCTTTGCATCTGCATGCAGTTGCATCATGCTTCTATCAAAATTCGGTTTCAAATGAAGCTGAAGATAGTGTAGGTGAGGTTACTTGATCTTGAAGGGTTGGTCACTCCATACCAATTTGAGTGGTAACAACCGTTGTTGGGGATTTTGTATGGGATGGTCAGGTAACGCTCCATAGTCAAATAGCCCTCCATGCCTAGAGAGTGCACATGATGTACTCGACGAGGCTCTCTACTCGCTTACCCTGCTAGAGACGCAAACTAGGGCAAAAGAACGATACCAGAACACATAACTATTGAAAAGGTCCCAAAACATCAGGAAAACGAATGAGGGTATTATTTCACTTTATCGATACTAATCATGACCTACAATCGACTGAAAGCAAACTATCAATTCATACTATTATACAGAACCAACGGCAACTGTTCCGCAAAACTGCACCTAATATACCCCGCTTTCGAATACACGAACAGAAATTCACACCCCCACCCGAGGTATCAACAATCAATCACCGTAGTCCCCAATACCATCCTCCGCTCTCCGCCTTCGTTGTCGATCCGATAAAGAGATTTTGGGTGGAATTACATTTCTTAAAATCGAAAATCAGTACTCTGCACTGTCGCAATTTCATACTCTAAGTCGACTTCGGAAGTAATAAGAAAGAAAACTCAAGATATCGTACACGAGGCCTTCGGCGGGTATTCACTTCCAGTGGGCTTATCACAAGTGCACCACTTTTCCTTCGGGATGCGGTCCATAACCATGGGGATGTGCCTTCCGCAGCCGAACCAGGTCTTGCCGGCTGTTTCCACAGATTGTCAGTATAAAATCTACGTACAAGATAATCAAGGCGAAAAAAAAAAAAAAAAAAAAAAAAAAACTTGGAACAACGGCGGAAGATCTTACAACACTTGGAACAAGTAGCCTGCATACACATTTCGAACTGTTGGTGGGATGAAACCGGTAAAGCGCGAAGTGTATTTGCTTATTTGGTGATGCGTAGGGAGAAACGTATATCGATGGGAGTCGTGGGATGTAGCAATTTATCTGCTCGAAGATTTGCACGAATGTATATATAGAGTGCTTTGGAAAAAGAAAAAAAAAAAAAAAAAAGGCGTCAATTGAAACTGATCTCGGGGAGCAGAATCGGGCTTGTTTATCGCCGAGGCGATAGGTTTACAATACCGCGCACGCTATCATCTAGCAAAAATGCGGGGAAGGTTCCCAACGGCGAATAAAAGGTTCAGATCGCCGACGGCACGATCTGATAAGATAAAATCGACTTCAAATTTTCACGTGCAAATACTTTGGATTCCAAGCCATCGATTGATAAGATCGAAGCATCAGATAACGGCTTCCTTGCGCGTTCCCAATCCTGCCTGAACGCTCGGAGCACATCCTTCCCAATCCACACTTCCGCAAAGACGAAAAAAGAAAAATAATCGACGGTAACTTTGTGGAACACACTTACATGCACATATGTTTACTCGAGCCTCGAGGGGGCAAGCGTGAGCCCTTCCGGGTATCGTAATCTTGGCCAAGGCTTTGCTACACATATGAGTAAGTCCCGGCTTCGTAAGGGATTGCGAGAGAAATCTCCTGATTCTCCCTCATCCAGCAAAGCCCTGCCAGGCTGCCGCAAAAAGGTTAATTGCGCAAATTTTTTCACGTACAGAGCCTGGGAATTTTCGTGCTCTCTGTGTGCCTGCATGAAAAGCCTCCGGAAATGTTCAACGTGACTTGTCAGTTTTCGAACGGAGAAACAGCTCACTCTGTCGACGTTTTTCGGGTAGTTATGAAACAATATCAGGGTTTATCCTCTCTTTATTGAGAATTCGCTGGTCCCAACTAATTCCGGACAAAAATCTTGAAAATATTGTTGCTATCCGGGTTTCTTGCCATTGGCTTCCCCGGTGAGGTATCGGCGTATCGTACTACAGAAGTAAAAGCCTCAAGACCCTCTTCCAATCCCGCCAACGTGGTCCCGCTCGACGACTGTCGTCGAGTGGCGTGACACTTTTCTCTCTGCTATAATCCCAATAGAGAGCGGCAATTATGTATTTTTTTTTTTTCTTTTTTTTTTTTTGGTCATCGTTGTTATGACATGCCCTTGCTCCGTCAGAGAGTACAGGCAATTAGGACAACTCTACTATCGTATAGCGGATGACCTGCAAGAGCGGGAATATACTTCTCGATAGAGGATGTAGCGTGTTCGGTTGCTTTACAAAGCTAGCAATTGAATTCTGGTCTCTATTCGGTACAATGCATTCCTTCGGGTTCGTCATCCTTTGAACCTGTGATTTGTAGGTGGCGGGGGTCGGCTATTAATATGAAGGGAACTTAGTAGAGCGCGACGCGCTCCCTCGGCCAGCTATTGGGTAGGTTCAGCTTTGAGGCATATGAATTTACGGTTCTATCAGCATATATTACAGCCAGGCCTGCCCGCCGTTCATCTCCCTTCACCTCCCTTCGTTGATATCGTCGCTGTGAGACTGTGCACTACATATAAAAGTACTCTTCCCTCCGTCGTCGCTCTCCCACGACACCTCTCCTGCATCGTTCGTCCTACACTGTAAGAGTGTGAACAATTCTCGTCTCAAACCCTTTCTTTCACAGTTTGCGACGTTAGCACTTTGCAACTGGAGCCATAATTTCACGAGTCCCCCGAGATTTACTTCAATTGGCCTTCACAAATGGAACACAACATTTCTGCCAGCGAATATGGCAATGTCCGGTTCAGTAAGTGCATTCTTTTTCCTTTTCCTGTCTTCTTTGTTGTCTGTCTCGGCCACGGACCCTTTGTATGCCTGTGCCTGGCATACATACATGGCCCATGCTTTTACACCCCTTGGCTTTTCGTACATCCCATCTGCACATGCGTATCATTCCAAGGATCGACCATGAAGAATAGGAAATATTGTCGTATTTCTGGCATTCAACGAGGATACACCAATCCACGAGTTGTTTTCAATTTCCGCTTTTTATCCCTCATAGCCGACTGAGAGGTTTTCGGGTCACCTTTCCCATGGTAACCATTCTTTTTTTTTTTTTGCCTTATGCACAGAGCCTCAACTGGTCCTCACGTGGACGATTGCCTTTTCTAGCGCCCACGCGATTCCCCCTTGCATGTCGTTTCGCCTTTCTCATTCGTCTTCGGTGTTCGGAAAGCCAACTTCACCATACTATACCTGTTGACGACATGATCGACTTCGTTCAAAGCAATGCCATGTTAACTTTCGGTCGTTTCCAGCCTATGAAATAGCTAACCATACTCTTTTTGCAGATAGCAAGAATTTCCTCCAAGAAGCTCGACGCCGTCTTGCCGACGCCCGAGCCCGTATTCTCGCCGAGCAAGCGGACATAGCCGAAAAGCAAGCTGCCGACTGTCACGATGACCACGAACCGATCCGTCCCGCCATCACCGCCGAATCTTGGCCGCTCGTCTGGTTTTCCGAAGCCGAAGCGTCTTCCACAGGACTCCTCGGTATCCAGGCCCCTGCTGCTGAAGAAGAGGTTGGATCTTCCTCCCTCAGTAATTCTTCTGTCGGTGGTACCCATTGGGTGCTGGGCTTTCCTTCGACGACAGCTACTGAGGACCATGGCAAGACTGAGCAGGAAGTTCGCAACATACCAGTTTTGCCGACGGAGATCCACATGCAAATCATATCAATACTTACTCCAGGAACAAAGTCGGGATATGCACTGGGCTGCGGTATTTGTCATCTTTTTACGTTGAGTTCACTATGTAGTGTTAACAAGCTCTACTATGGGATTGTGAGTGAGATGCTGTATGAGAAACTGCCTCTGAATCTTTCCACGCAAATATGGCCGGAAGAGAGTCACTGCGCTATTCATCACCATCTTTCATCCAAACAACTTCAACTGGAGAAGAGACTTCCGTTGCTTCTACGGACACTGTACGATCGCCCGGATCTTGCGAAAAACGTTAAGACGATAGTGCTTCCAAATCACATCACAACATGGGTCACCTGCCAGTTAGGAAAGAGACTACTTCCGTCGCTGGTCCGCGCTTGTCCCAATGTCGAGAACATCGTCGGCGCAGAAAATCTTCTGGAAAGAATGTTCTTTTCCGGCGAACACTACTGCCTCGACGGCGAGGAAAACCAACAACATGGGATATTCGCGAAGACAATTGTGGAGACCAAGAGCTTCAGGAAATGGACATGGCAAGGTGGTATGGCTAGTGGAGACATCTGGAGGAGAGTCTTCGACACGCACCCAGAGATGCGGCGGATTGGTTTCGTGGGAATGCACAGAAACTGGGAGAATTTAAGAGAGTTGGGAGTTTTTGGAGTGAGGGGGTTGACGCCGGAGGGGATGGAAAAGGTGTTCGAGAAGTTGCCGAAGCTTGTTAAGGTTGAACTTGGAGGGTTGGCGGCGAAGGGGCCGGTGGGAAAGGTGAAAGGGGAGAGGGATTTAATGGTGAAGATTTTGGAGGTACTGCCAATGGGTGTGAAACAGGTTGGAGTTTCGGATGTCGAGGACGAAAATTTCGTTTGTGATGTCGGGAGATGGGTTAAGGAAAGAATCATGGGAGAAAGAAAATGCAAAAACCATGCGGAGGTGGAATGCAAGAGGGGATGTACTACCGTTGCAAGCGCTGTGAGGATATTCGATAGCCTTAGCTTGGTAAGGGTTGGTATTACTGCGGAGGGCCTGTTCGAACTATTTTTGGCATTATCGATGGAAGAAAGTCTTCACAGTGCGTGGGATTTCTGGAAGAAGGAGAGTGCGACCAGATGGAGAAGTGCGGTGAAGAGATTGGGGATCTCGAATGCTGGTTATGAGGACAAATTTTCGGAAGAGGAAGCACTATTTTTCATGAATAACGAGTGTTTGGAGATGAGGGGACTGAAGAGCATTTTCTGGGGGATGAAAGGCCAAGTTGGTAAACAAGAAGAAGTAATGGGAAATGCACGGAAGGGGGTCGACGTAATGGCTGAGGTGTTAAGAGCAAAGAGATTTGTGGACCTGGACGATTTGGTGCTGGAAGGCAACGATAATGGTCTCGTCGCGGAAATGTGTAAAAAGAGACACATTCACTTCAATGAGATGGCCGAGGGCATGGGAGAATTCGGGATACTGGATTGGTAGGCGCCAATTACTTTGTAAATTTTTTTTTTTTTTTTTCCCCCTTCATTGTTTGTTTTATACCCGTTTCATTGCATTGCAGTTTTCTGCTTTCTGTTTAATTTAATTTGTCGATGCGTTGAAACAAGGTCGGTGCATCTTCAGCGGTGTAAAGGCGAACTGTTGCATTTGATTCATACATATTGTCATTATTTTCCTTTTCCTTTTTTCCTTTTTTCCTTTTTTCCTTTTTTCCTTTTTTTTTTTTTTTTTTTTTGTTAATTCACGCATACAGTAAGGTTATAATTAGAATTCCTTCTCGGGTGTAATGTATATGGGAAGAGTGCATAGTGAAAAATGAAGATAAATAGGGTCCAGAGTAAAATAAGGCGGCATTTAGGGGCGTTCGGATGAAAGATCCGGATTCACATAAATTGCGTCGTATATGTATTTTTTTTTTAATTTAATTTCTCTTCGTGGTTTACGGAGGCATGGTGTTAACTCTACACGTGCGCAGCTGATTGCTTGGCGAAAAAAGTGCAATTCTGAAACTGAGGTATTATGTAATTTGCATTCTGCGTGCGGTATTTATTGCATATGCAGTCGATCGCAACCTCTGTTGGGCAGCACCGTGAATTCTAACCGGAAATTTCGTATTCAGATTCTATTCTGGATTTCGGTATGCAATTCACGGCACCGTTCAAGATTAACGTCGCCGTGAATCCGTCGTGAACACCGTGCTGAATTCCAATAGGTATTCCGTATTTTAGCAAAGGGGTACGCGATATAAGCATAAATTTATGCATGTGACGTTCGGAGTTGAGTAATTAGGCAGTCTTACGTTATTCTTCCAGGATATATCGCATAGCGAAAAGCAAAAATCACCGGATAACTTGTGGTTGGCGATGGTTAGGGTTTTTATTATTATTGTTATTGTTATTGTTATTGTTACTCAAGCCCATTCGTATTTGTTTCTAGGGTTAGGATACTGCATAATAACCACGCCAAAAAAAAAAAAAAAAAAAAAAGAGTTATTGACGGAACTAATCCCCGCATGTGGGGGAAGACTGTTTTGGAAGGCGTCGGGGTTTCTAGCGTTGAGTCCTTTGTCGTTCGTTTGTACTTAGCAGTGAAGCCTACGGTTATGCATATGTCGATGTATTTCCACTCTAAACGAAAATACAATTTGAGTTTCGCCGCATATGCATATGCATATGTCTATGCATATGTCTATGCACATGTCCCTGACCTTTATGCACCGCAGTACCGACTTATGAATGGGCTGCTGATTCAGCAGGGGGTTCACGGCGTCCTGAGTTACATACATGTACGTACCAAAATTCGGAGTGGCATCCGGAAGGTGTGCTGGATTTTTCAATGTGGAATATACGCCGTCGTTCAACGGAGATTTTGATCGAATCGGCGGTCCATAGGTACTGCAGGGTGGAAATATTTCAACCAAGAGAGTTCGATCTCGGGCTGTTCTAGCACATGTACTCTACTCTGCCCAGCGATTACATTATTGATAATTCATTAGTTGACCTACCCGTAATACAGGTAACGGTTATTACGTGCCTGTGTCCATACGTGAAGTGAATAATTCGCTGGATTCCCTTTGTTACGGTATGTGGCGTTGCAGCTATGGCCTTTGCAGCTATGGCCTTCTGGATTCAATTTTACATGCAAGGCTGGATTCAACCTTAAGTAGTTACGTGTACCGCCCCGCTAACCGGGTACAGAAAGAAACAAACAGGAAAACGGCGTGAAACATCGTCGACCGATTTTCCGATGCGACGCGACCGTTGCAAAAAATTCCAAAGACATTGTGTTGCGCCACGCAATGGTTAAGTTTCCGGACTTCGCATTCATGGATCACGGTTGCTTTATTTATCGATAGACATCGCATTTTCTTTTCTTTCGCAACCGCTCATTGGTTTCATTCCAGTCGTCATCGTGATACATATTTAAATATTCCTAACTTTTTGTCGCTGGTTATTTATTCCCTGAGACGTTAGCTTGAGCGGCAACAAGGCACTTTGAAGGGGAGCCGCTCCCGCCCAGGGATTTTTTACCGTTGGCTCGTTAAAAATCTTGGGATGATGCCGTTTCAGGCGTAGGTGAAGTCATTTATACTTAGCATCAGGGAACATCGGCAAGGATGGTGGCCAATGAGATCTCCGGAGCAGCAAAGCACCAGCTCGGCAGTGGCTGGTTTGGGTAAAACGCTTGAAGCCCACGGACCGTGGGGTTGGCGGGCAAGCGCGAAGGGCAGAGAGAAAAAAAAAGCAAGATTTCCGCCCTTCAAGATGGTAGTGATTGCTTTTTACGAGGTGCTGTTTTTTAGTGACAAGGAGGATATCTACGCTTGTGGAAGCACAGGCAGCGCTTTCTACGTCTCCCTTCTTTTTTTTTTTTTCCTGTTTTGCACAAAGATCTTGAGCAGCGTCAGCGAGTATCACCATTTTGGAACTCCTTGAATAAAACAGGCTGGCGTTTTTCGAGGTGCGTGCTGCTGCTGGACGGGCACGCTCTCGAGTCGTTCTCCCGTCTCTTTTAATCATCTGGCCTGGGCCTATTGTCGAGCGTGTTTGGCACGTTCCTTTTTTCCTGTTCTTGTGCCCTGGGTTTCTCTTCGCTGATTTAATTTCCTCTACGTTGTTTGGACGCTTGCGTTCCGTTTGACGAAGGCCCCTTGTGCGTGTACCGATACCTTTTTTTCCTCCACGACGCTCATAGAAGTATTCACCTGACGGCGCGCATCGGTGACGTATAGAACGGACGTGTACTACAAATTGCCATTTTAGCCTGCGAAAAAGCGATAAGGGAGAGTAGACGAACAACTGAATCAACGAACTAACAGCCTTCTATTCGAGCACCAGCAGTTGACCTAGCTCGCGAGCAAGCCCGGCCCGTTAATCTTCACATTTTCCTGTTCACTTCATAAACAATGAACTCGTCAGCTTCACCGTCGGCCACGGCATCGTCTGACCTGTTCGGACAGCAGGCTGGGAAAGCACAGGAATCGGAGGGTGTATCGCTAGAATCGTTCCTTGCCTCGCTGGGAGTGGCAGCAATCGTGTTTGGTGTTGAGCTTGCATTCTTTGTGCTTCTGAGGAAGAAGCTTCAGAGGGTCTACGAGCCACGAACGTACTTGGTGCCGGAGAAGTAAGTGATTGTCTGGATCGGATCGAGGAGATTATGGGAACGAGAGTAAATAGTGGCTAATTCATTTCGGACTCTAGACGACGGACAAAGGCTTCGCCATCTGGGTTTCTGGCCTGGTTCAAACCTGTATGAATTTGCACGTCACTAATGTAGTGAAGGCGGCTGACCACTTACTGACGGTTGTCCTATCATGTATCTAGGTCTTTGCAACGGCAAACAGCGATTTCATCAATAAGTCCGGTCTCGACGCATACTTTTTCCTACGTTACCTGCTTATGCTCCTGAAAATCTTCTGCATACTCGCAGTCGTCATCCTTCCGATCCTGCTTCCCTTAAACTCCATCGGCGGTCGTGGCGAGCCTGATGTCCGAGGCCTCGATAAGCTAGCATGGACCAACGTTGCTCACAATGATACGGATCGGTATTGGGCACATTTGCTGCTTGCAATTGGCCTAGTGATTACGTCTTGCTATATGTTTTTTCGAGAGTTAAGATCGTACATTCGGCTACGACAGGCGTGGTTGACGTCTCCGCAGCACAGATTGCGAGCCAGCGCCACGACAGTGCTAGTTTCTGGAATTCCGAGAAAATGGTTGACGGTGGAGGCGTTGGTGGGTTTGTATGACGTTTTTCCCGGTGGTATAAGGAACGTGTGGATAAACCGGTATGTCTTTGCGTGCCACCAGCTTACCGCCTGAACGTGTTTTCGTGGTACTGCACACAGTGCTGATCAATCGGAACGATGCATTTTTACATGCAGAGACTTTGAGGATTTAGCCGAGAAGGTCGAGGAACGCGGTAGAATTGCAAAGCAATTGGAGGCTGCCGAAACCGAGCTCATCATATTGGCCAAAAAGAAGCATATGAAGGATCTCAAAAAGGCAGCCAAGAAAAACCCGAATGTCGACGCTGCAGCCGTTGCAGCCGCTGCAGCGGCAGCAAGCGAGGAATTCGCGAATGGCCCTGGGTTATCGTCCGGAAATCCGCATCAAATTCCTGGATCTGGCCCGGATCGGATATCTGAGGGAAGGAGAAGGAGTCGCGCTCGCTTTGTAAAAAATATTAACCCATTACCGGTAGTGGGTGGAGGGCTGCAAAAGATCCAGCATGGAGTCCTGGGTGGGGTTAGTGCCGTGACGGGTGGAGTCAAGAAACTCCGTGAGGAGGTGGAAGATTTTATGCCGAAGCAGGCTCAGGGACATCACCCTGGTGACGGTAATGATGTACCGGCGGTGGTAGAGCATCCTCCCGGGCCAGTAGAACATGACGAACATGATCAATATGGACGGCGAACGCCAAGACGAGGGTCAACGTTGAAGGGAACTTCACCTTCTCCAGATAGAGGAAGAAGTCCTGGGAGTACGGCGAGAGTGGCTATCCCGGCGCCGATTGATACAGCGACGGCGAATAATCAATCCGCTAATCATACTCGCCCTATGAAAAAAGGGGAGGAGGAAGAAGCCAATGTGCCTCCTTTTATGTTTTGGAAGAGGAGGAGCAAAGTCAGTGATCACCACAAACGTGGAGAGGAAGACGAAACTCCCCTGAGTCGCGGGTCTCCGACGTGCACTGTACATACGATTCCAAAGAAGTCCAAGAAGAAGAAGAAGACGGAGTATGCGAAGGCCTACAACGAGCAATATGCAGACGACAACTATGGAGAGCCGGTGTGGAAGAAGTACATCGCAGAGAAAGCCAGGCCTACTATGAGGTTGCCGATCTTTGGAATTAAGTGGCTTCCGGCTTTGCCGTTTATAGGAAAGAAGGTTGACACGATTTATTACTGCCGGAAAGAATTGGCTCGCCTTAACCTCGAGATCGAGCAGGACCAGAGCGAGCCGGAGAAGTATCCGTTGATGAACTCGGCGTTTATCCAGTTCAACCATCAAGTGGCTGCGCACATGGCCTGTCAAGCTGTTTCTCACCATGTTCCTCTACATATGGCACCTAGGCAAATTGAAGTTTCTCCGGATGATGTTATTTGGGGGAACATGAAGATGACCTGGTGGCAGAGATACGCGAGGGTCACGGCTGTTTACTTGGCCACCGGAGGATTGATTATTGGATGGGCGTTTCCAGTGGCTTTTGTTGGTTTGGTTTCGCAGATCGATTACTTGACGACTCTGTTTAATTGGCTGGCATGGTTGAATGATTTGCCGCAAGCTGTGCTGGGATTGATTTCTGGTGTTTTGCCGCCTCTCGGTTTGGCGGTGTTGATGGCACTGTTGCCGATTATTTTGAGGAGTGAGTTGAGCTTCGCATTCTTGGGTTGGTGACAGTTTGCTGACTACTTTTACAGCTTTTGCGAGGATCCAAGGTTGCCATACGGGTATGGCTATAGAGAAATCTGTGCAGGGAATGTACTTTGCTTTTCTCTTCATCCAAGTTTTCCTAGTGGTCAGTATTTCTTCCGGTATCACAGCCGTTATCAAGGAAATTCTCGACAATCCTGTCTCTGCGCCATCAATTCTTGCTCAAAATCTTCCGAAATCGTCGAATTTTTTCTTCTCGTACCTACTTCTCCAAGCGTTTACAGTTAGCGGAGGAGCATTGCTTCAGATTGGCACACTATTCGTCACCTTCCTTCTCAGCCCGATCTTGGATAAAACCGCCAGAGCAAAGTTCACCAGAGCGACGGCGTTGACGGAGATGAAGTGGGGGACTTTCTTCCCGGTGTATACCAACCTCGCGTGTATCGGGATCGTGTACTCGATTATTTCGCCGTTAATATTGATTTTTAATATCTGTACGTTTTCGTTGTTCTGGATTGTGTACCGATATAACCTCCTCTACGTCAATAATCACCGCTTCGACACAGGAGGAATTTTATTCCCGAGGGCCGTGAATCAATTATTTACTGGTTTATACGTCATGGAGGTGTGTCTTATCGGGTTATTCTTGCTCGTCAGAGACACTCAGGGAAGAGTTGCTTGTCTTCCCCACGCAGTTATCATGATTGCAGTCACAGTCGGAACAGTCTGTTTCCAGTTTACACTTAACTCTGGCTTCGGGCCTCTGTTGACATATCTCCCCATCACCCTCGAAGACGACGCCGTGATCCGAGATCAGGAATTCGCAAGAGAAAATGATGAACGGAGAAGACTCAGACTTGTCCGGGAAGAGCAAGAAGGCGACGATCTCAACGACGTCCTCAAAGAGCGTGAACGCCGCTCCATGCAAGCTGATGCCCCTTCCCCTGGGATCGAGCTCGGGTCTGTGGAGCACCCAGGCCGAAGCCACCACCAAGAACCCGCGGATGTTGAAGCGCAACAAACTTTTGAGCAAAAACGCCGTAATCGACAATCCAGAGTGGAATATGAGCTGTTCGAGGATATCGCGGAAGATATTGAAGATCTGAGTCCAGAGGAAAGAGATAAACTCGTGGAACGTGCGTTTCAGCACGAGGCATTGAGGAGTAAAAGACCAGTTATTTGGATCCCGAGGGATGACTTGGGCATCAGCGACGACGAGATTAGGAGGACGCAGAAATTCTCGGAATACATCTGGATTAGTAATGAATGGGCGGGTTTGGATCCAAAGGCGCGAGTGATTTATAGAAGGAGTCCGCCCGATTTCGATGTTAGGGATTTGGTGGAATTGTAATGTGTATGAGGAATTGAGATGGCGGGAACAAGGGGATAGGGATGAGGTCGGGGGGGGAATTATAGATACAGGTGGGAATTTCCTTTTCTCTATATTAAGGCGTATTTGAGGGTATTATCCTTTGCTTTTTTGTCAAGATGTTATGTGTTATGAGTAGTTTTTTTTTTCCCCCTCAATTTGTATGTTTTTAGTGGCAGGGGTTTTTGTATGAGTAGTCGAGATTTTTACTTTTCCTTTTATTTTTGGACTCGAAAGTTTAATAGGTGGAATTTTTTGTATTATTTTTAGTCTCGCTTCAATTGGTTGGTCCAGGGACTCTAAATACCTTCGGTTCCCTTTCTGCCGTGTCGTTTTGGCTTTTCATCCCTCTCTCGTGCCTTCCTCTCCACTCCGCTGTTTCGGCCTTCGTTGTTGCTTGCTCCTCGATACAGTGCCTTCGCCGGAAATACCGTAGTTCGGTTCCTGCGCATTCACTGCCTTCACAATGTCTAACGTTTCGTCCGACAAGGGGAAGCCCACTGCGGCTACCCCACTTGATCGGTTTGTTGCTCCCCTGGATACCGGGAAATAATTGGATGAAGTAAACTGTGTAGTCGGAGGGGGAGCGGGTTTTTAGGCTTGGAAATGCAATCCGTTAAGTGAATGGTGGAGGTTGCATTCTACAATTCCGTTTATTTTAATTTTTAATTTTTTAATTTTTTTGTGAAATTCCCGCTGACATTCGACGGTAGATACCATTAAGGTCCGCACACAGCTTTCTCGACATAACTGTGCTCCTGGCATCAAGCAAAAAGTTTTGCTTCGCTGTCGGAAAGGAAATCGTCAAGGAGGAGACCCTTGGGTCTCTAAAAGGTCCTCGGGGCTGTCGTCACGGGGATTGTCTCTAAAATGACCATCTGATTTTCAAATTTCGAGTTCTACAAGTCTTTGGCGCCCATCAGACTCGAGTCTGGCGCTATCTTAGCTAAGGCAGTCTTCCTCTATAAGGTCTCTCGACTGCTTTTGCACCTTGAAGTTCGATAACAGCTTTACATTGCCATAGAACTAAGTCTCCCTCGCTATATCAAACGCACTTCATGAAGAGATGCGCTGTCACTGAATGTCTACCAGAATGGACGCAGCTTGATACACCGGGGTCGGTGCGGCTCCTCGTGGGGTGCGTTCGCTATAGCGAAGATCTAGTTCTTGGCAGTATGGGGGCTGTTGTTCGTGCTAGTTTTCGACCGCAATAGTAGTCGAGTTTTGCGATTGAATTTCGGCGTGGAGACGTACTGATCAATGTGGGGCCGGGGCTAGCGGTTTTTCGCGGCCGGCCTTATTGCCGGAGCTACAGAGGCTGTGGCCGTCGTGACGCCTATGGAGGGTACGACCACGTTCTTCGAGTTTTCAAATCACCAATATTGGGTATGCGGCATTAGTCAAAATTCGACTGCAAGCCCAGCATCACTCGATGGCCGATCCCCTAGATATTCCCAAGTGTTCTTTCAAATTTTCGATTGTACTTAAGTACTAGTACATTACATATGTGTATATGCAGCCAACCGGGGGTTCCTGCGTTTTTCAGATTGCGTTAGGGGTCTAAATATTAATCTGGATAGAATGTCTTGAAAGGGATACCGTACGGATTCTTGTGCCCAAATATTTTCCCGCCCACTTTCCCTTGCTATCGTACAAACCGCTATACCGGATCCGTACGTATTCTCCGTATTTTTCACCCCTGTCCACTAACAAAATAATTTTCTATACCGTATGAATACTTTTTTTGTGCTTTGGTCCAGCTTTTTCAACACGGAAATAAGAACAGACATAGGGTAATCAAATGAACAGGTAAAAAAAAAAAAAAAAAAAAAAAAAGGAAAAGA
>JABYPW010000820.1:0-20417 GCA_016880775.1 Phymatotrichopsis omnivora
GGTTATAAATATTCAAATTAAAAGGTGGAGGAAGGTAAGTTTTAGGTAGCTGGTATCAAAGATATTTCTAGAAGTTAAACTATTCTCCCAATTACACTCATAGTATTATCTTGGAGTTTCTCACACTATATGATCATCTAAACTTGCCACATATAAGTCACCTCTCTACCTACTGCTAACCAAGCTTCCAGTGTCCCGTTTTCAACAAAATTTATTCTTCGGTTTAAGTGACGAAAGCCTGAGTAGACCAGCCATGTGCTCAGATCCACTTAGACTTGACCGAAAATATTCGCGATATTTGGGGGTTTGCATTAGCACCCCTCGCACACGCACATCGCATGTTCCTGCACCATAGTAATCCATCAAAAGTAGTTGATTAGCGAAAGTTATTTAAAAAGAGCTAGATATTTTCTGCTTTAATTTCTTAGCTAGTACGTCTTCTGGCTTCAACTTCGGTAGAAAAAAGAGTAGTCGAGATCTGATTTTTCAAACTGGGGTTTGTAGGGAAGGAGAATTGGTGGAGGGGAAAAACGGGTCGGGAGTTTTCCCCAACTTTTACTGAGAATTGAATAGAGAATTTTAGACATTTGTTGGAATCGGTGGCGGTGCCTGGAATATGAGTTTTTGGTTGAGTGGCTGTAATAGAACGACATACATGTACGCGTACTCGAATTGTACAGATTACATTTGAATTTCCTTTTTTCTACGTTACAATCTATGCATCCTTGTTTTTAGTATTTTATCAATTAACGTTTCTAAGGAGTTTCCACTTGCAAGATTTATGTTATGAGATATGTTTTGAGATCGATTTCTTTCCCGCTGCAAAATAAATCATATTGTAAAAAATATGCATTCTATTTTAAGGGTTATCTTTTGTATCCCTCATTTTCGTACTTTTTTTTTTTTTGCGTTGCCAAGGCGGTTGAAGATTAGGCTGGTTTGGATGTGTGCGACTGGCTGGATACAGAGGGAGCCGATTTTCTACCTTTGAAATTGGGTAGAACATGCGCAGAAGTAGATTATCTTGTTGCCGATATTTTCATTTTTGTTGAATCATTTACAGTGTTCCTTAACAACGCTTCTTTAACTGAAAACTCCTACGCAAGCCCAACCTTGAGAGCCAAAAGCATCAAGAGTACGACATATTAACACATGTAGCGTTACGCTACAAAACGTGCAACTGCACATGTATTGCATGTGTGTTGATCGTATTTGATGCAGTTTCAGGTGTGACTGATTCTCGCTTATTCGGTCAGGTTACTCCTTTTTAGATCACGAGTTATCACTCGTAAATATCCCGCTGGTCTCACTAACTCAGCACTCTATTCCCCCGAGCCTTCCAGTTTTAAAATTTTGCAACCAGGCCGCGGCAAAGTACGATACTAGGCTCAACAAAGTAGTTAACGTTAATTTTTTTTTTTTTCTTCTCTGGCCGGTTTACATTTTAGCGAACCTTAACAAAAATTTGCTTTCCTTAGTCACAACCTAGCTAAGCTTCCCGATTCCCAAACCATTCTCCTCTCGCTAAGAACAGCTGACGCTTTCCCTTCTACCTTATCAATGTGATATCATCATAGGCCGGCGGAAACCAACATGCGATGTGTCTCCTTTCCTGGGAAATAAAAGCTTTCCCCCACTTCATTCTTCAGCGCCTCCCACCCTGAAATCACCCACATTTCAGAAAAATGCCGGTCAAACACAATAAATCATACGAAGACTCGTAGGGTGAAACCTTCTATGGCGATGCGCACAGGTTTTGCGAGGAAAAATGTAGACAATATCTCGATTATTTATTTGGTCCAGAAGAAGTGGAAGTGCCGGTATTTGAATACGTCGATAGTGGTGACTATTGGCAAGTCTATCACAGGTTGGGTTTTTCGCGAGCAGTGAGGTGGGGTTTTTTTCTTTTTTTATCGAAAAGGAAGGCCGTGGAGGAGGCATGGGCATTTCTAACACATTAGCTAGACCCGATAGTCAGAAAATTCCCAGTATTACCGTCGCTCATCTTGCTTCCACTCCGTAGTCAACCCTAGCCATGTCTATAGTTGAAGAGACCACCGAAAACCCCCTCAGCATGCCCAGAAATCACACCTACACCGAGCACTGACTTACTCAGGCACCTGAATTCATATTTACTTCTTATGCTATCAATCTCTGGCATATGAACCTTCCCTTAAAGTTCCAGCATTTCCGTTATGTCTTTCACCGCCAGCGGCCTCAAGACCTCCACTTCCTTGACAGTCAAGACCCCGACGAATGGAGGACTTGAATGCTGGAAACTGTGCCGACGACGGCACAGCTCTGGAAACTAAGCCAAGGATTTGTGCTTCAGGTCCTGCAGTCGAATGCGACGTGGTTGGAGTTCTCGGCCAAATGGGATTGGTGGATTGGGACACATTTGACTGCGTGGATTTGGGGGTTGCTTACTAGGTTGGATGGGAGGCTTACGGCGGACGAGGTAAGTGTTGTTAGGGAGTTTGTGAAGATGTGTGCTTTTGTGAAAGAAGAGTTGTTTGGAAGGGCGGAGAGGTGAGATTTGGTTGTGCATGATGTGCAAGAAGAGGAGGAATTGACTAAGCTCACCAAACAGCTGGGTTTTTTTTGGGGGAAGCAACAAGGAAGGATTGACGCACTTAGAACTAGTGGAATTGGGCGACCCAAGTGAAATGAGTGATTACGAGTGGAGTATCCTGGACGGCGAAGATTCTCAAAGCGAGGGTGGAGTGAAGTTAGTTGCCTCCGGGCAAGCCAGAGCCGGTCGTTTTTCGCAATCCGCATATCAAAGATGGAAACCTCTCCTGAATTTCCTGCGCCTCAAGACTCTACCGGATCTGTTCACAGTCTCCACATAGCCCAACGCCACTGAACGCTTCGAAAACACCTCTGAATGCGCCTCCGAAAGTGACTCCGAATACACTACGGCCGCGTCATCTCAAACAACCATTGCGGTCTGCATCCCATACCCATTCGGAACTATGGAAATGGTAATTTCGATTGTTGGGGACCTTTTCGGTCAACGTGATCTATTAAAAATCGGCAGGTGCTGTGCGGGTTGAAGGTAGAAAAATTCAGGAATAATTTTTTTCCCTTCTTTTCGTCGGCTTATGGCGCACGGTAGAGATACATGACGCACTGTACATTCTTGAAACTATAGCCTTTTCATTTTATTTCTATTATATCATTATAGTTTTACAAAATTCGGTTTTTGAATCGTGAATTATAAGCTAAAAAAAGCTTTATTGTGGGGCAAAGTACTCGCATTGCCATTAAGTTATTCAAAACTCAAATCGGCGTGAATATATTCAGCGGAGCGCAAGGCTGATATTTATGTTCTGTTTTGCCAAGATCTAGACCCTCTCACTGTTCTCTTGTCTCTAACTAGGACACAAAAAATTGAAGGATTGCATACTCCATTAGTGATCCTCCCATTCTTCTATATAGGGCGTACCCCGGTCCGCTAACGAGTGGTTTAGTAAAACGTTCCATTCTTCTCCACGGCACATTATAATACTCTTAGGACGGCATGTAGATGTCCGGATTTGATTAAATAAGGCGTCTTAGCAACCCCAAAGTTGAGCGGCTTGGCATGGCCATGGTGCAGCGTCACTCTCCGGACCTATACCCACCGATACTAATCACAAGCTTACTCCCGCCGCTGCAGGTTTATTAGCAAACAAAATTACAGTAGTATACCCAGTCCAATAAGACTAGAGTCCCCTGCGCAACGATGAAACATGAATCGACGAGGAAGGTTACAACAAGCATGTTTGAAGCAGCAAGTACCAATCTCTGCTGATAGTCTAAAAATGGCAAGGCTGAGGAAGTATTCATTGATACACTAGAAATAGAATACCAATTTATGACGACGTACCTAGCAAAATCTAGCTTAGTCTTGGTATCAAGCCTAACTCTTAGGAATGTCGAGTGTATATTTGAGCATGTACAGTTGGTTCATAAAGTGTCTGGTCGATTTCTTGGCGCTCTTGGCCCTAGCGACGAGAATTCCCTCACAAATATCTTGAGTTTTATCATGTTCAAGCAACCCTACTACCAAGGCCAGATGAATAATACTTCTTTGCACACTTAAGGAATATATTTCAATGAAATAAACTGAAAATATGAATGTATTCTCTATTGATATAACTTTTTTTTTAAAATGCCGAAAATTGCTATATTTTCAATCTCCTTTACACTCTTAAAGCACTTGTAGCTGAAATCTTGCCAGGCTTGAAAAATATATGCTAAATTTTATGTGTTTCAAAATTAAATTAAACTGGAAATTTCTCAAAAATGCCATTCTACAGAGCAATACTTTATATTTTCTTAATCACAATTTTTACAATATAAAATATACTAGGCTATATATGTAGAATTTACATTGATTAAGCATCCTAAATTAACTAAAAAAATGCACTCACCCATGTAAATTCAAGTGGTTTCATCTCATTTTTAACCTCTATTCTTACTTACTATATGTCTTTTTTTCCTGGTCTAAGGTTAAAATATAAAATTATATATATCAAAAAGCTATCCTATGAAAAACAGTTCTATATACAAGATTGTTTTAAATACATCAATTATATCATTTGTATGTATAGATTAACATATATTTTTACAGCCTAAAAAAATCTTATCCACAAGTTTTTAAAAGTATAAACTTAAAAATATAGAAATTTTTAGCATTTTATATATAATTGAAAAAAGTTATATTTACAGTGAATACATTTATATTTTCAGTTTACTTCATTAGAATATATTTTTTTTTTTGTATATAAAGAAGTATTATATGTCTAGTATTAGTAGTTATGTTACTTGAATATGATGAAATATTAGATATTTATAAGAGAATTCTGGTTATTAAGGCTAAGAATGCTAAGAAATTAACTAGATACTTTATGAACTAACTGCACAATTATGGATATATGTGTCTATATACTTAGTTAGTAGTACTTTACAATAGCTAAATATTATACACATTCTTTTCATAGGAAATACAATAGATAAGAAATTACAAAAAAAATAATTTCCTATCTATATAAAGATATAATAATGAGCTATTTTACCCTTTCACTTAATATATTCCTTTATTTGCTTTTTATATTTTTGATTAATATCTCAAAATCCTAAGGTTTAAAATAATTACCTTTATTTAGGTGAATTATTTTACTAGTCTAGAAGGAGAGGAATATATAAGTCACTTCTAGTAGCTTAGTAAAGTTTTATTATAACAACCATAGAAAGTAGATAAAGAGCAAATGTAATAGTAATAGCAAGCAGCTATAAGATATAATTGTAGCTTATTAAGCTATTTATATGCTCAGTATAGTACTATTTATTAGATTAATAAGCATTTTATAATGTTAATTATATATAATATTATATATTTAAAGTATAGAATAGAGGGAAAGATTAATATATTACTTTTTAGAGTACTACCAAAAGGATTAGCTAATATTTATTTTATTATAAATACTAATATTAGACATTTTAGTTTAAATATTGTAAAAAATGATAACATAATTTGTTTTACTTTAATAAGTCTTCTAATAAATAAAATACCAAAAATACTAGATGTAATAAACTATAGATAGTAAACTTAAAGTTATTTTTTTTTAGTTATTTTTTTAGTTAATTTAGCTTACTTACAATAAGCTCTGGCTGCCTAAATTTATTATTATATATCTTATAGTTACATAATATACTTAGAAGCTAAGAACTTTTTAACTAGTTTAAAAATATAGAGAAGGTAAGCTAGAGATATCTTTGTATATAGTTTGAATTCCACAGTATATATTCCTTCTACTAGAGTAGCTTAATCTTATAAGACTTACTAATTTTATTTATCATAATAGGTTAGAGAATAGAATAGACTACATACTTAACTATACCTATGTAAGTATATAGTAGTCTTCCTCAAGGCCTAAGAATAATTACTAGCTAATAATATAGTTAGAGTTTGAGCTAGTATATAGGAGACTAGAGAGTTTCTAAGGAATATAGTAATAGTAATAATATGATACCTACTATAAGACCTAAGACTAACTAGGCTACTTTTCTCTCTCCTATCAAAGATAGTATCTTTTAATATTTAAACACTGTAATACTATTTCACTTTAGGTACTAAGTTCTATTTATAGTTCTAATAATATTAATTAACTGTTTAACCTCTAAGAGAAGCTTATAGGCTCTATAGCTTATAAATGTATTTATCTTCAGTATATAGTTTTTTTCTTTTTTTCTTTTTCTTTTTTTTTAGTTTACTTCATATATATTTTATTTCTAGGTATACTATCTACATGCAACCTATTAAAGTTATGGTATGACAAAACCTATACCTTTACTATATCCCCTAAAGTAAACAAAATTAAAATCTCAAAAACACTATAACTAAAAAGTAAATGACAAGAGAAGAACATAAGCACTATTTCTAGCAGGGGGCCTTATAATATATAAAGCAAAGGAAGAAGGTAGAAGAGAAAAGAAATGAAGTAGAGATATAAAAGAGCAGTAGGAATAATCATATTAAAGAAAGTGCCTATGACAGTTACTAGCTCTAGGTGTAAGTATATGTCTTATAACAATGTACTACCTATTATACAGTTTATGTTGCTGTTGTCTAGTAGGGTACTCCTAGTAGTTAGCAGTATAAGTACCTCTACAGTTAGCATACTTTAGGGTATATTATAGGCAGGTCTTATAGCACTTGTATTGTTCAGTCAGGGAGCAGGGAATACCATTGTCTTTGTAAATAGGGGAAAAGAACTTGGCTATATAGATAGCACTTTGACAAATAAAGTAGGTGTTATTAATTTCTTTATATCTATTACAGGGTTTTTAATACTTCTAGTATCTATTATATTTAATGATAGCTAAGGTATACCATATGATATAGGTAGTGCAATTTCTGTTGTAGAAGAAGACTCTATTTTACACTATAGTTGTTATGAACACTGGTAGTGGTCACATCATTGGTACATAGGATGATGTGCTATGATAGAGGTTACACTTATGATGTCAACATGTGAGTATGCCATCTGTATTACTTTACCATTGTGTTAAGTGCTCTAGAGATGATCCTCTATCATATGACCTTGTGAAGTTAGCCCTATGGTTACTATGTGATTAGCTATCCACATGATGTGATATTAGCCTAGTCACCTATAAGGTCATGGTTAGGCAATCACACTTATATTACAAGAGACAATCACAAATTGGGAGTGGGGCCTAAGAGGGTGATAGGTAATCATAGTCAAATTGAGTACTAATTGTATCCTGTCCTTTCTAGACTCTTCTATAGGTTTTGGTGATTAGGAATCAAAGGATGGTCTAGATCGTGAAATGGTTCTCTGGGTTTCTATTTCATTTATCATCTCTTTATTATCTAGGGTGAAGGAAGTGTATTTAAGCATATAGGTCTTTCTTGTCTTTGTTTTTTCCTTCCTTCCTTCTTAAGCATATAGCTACCTTATCTTCTCTATGATTACTACTGTGAAAGCCTTTGAGTTATCTTCAAGCCTTGAAGAATATATTCATTCTTCTCTTTCTTCTACTAAGAAGTCTGCCCTAAACTTATAGGAAAGATATCTTTCCAGTTAAGCTTTTGTTTAGCTAAGATATCTGAGTTCACTCAGTAATATTTGCAAAGCATACCTGAGGTATCTTTACTGAGCTATTACATACCATATATGATCATCTATCACACTATATTCTTTAAAGAAGATGCCTGATGCATCCTCTCTTACACTCATTATAGGCAACTAGCTTACTAACCCTTTAACCTAAATAGTTCAGACCACCTATTCCTTAGCCTCCAATCTCTTAATGCATGAGGAGGCTACTATTGATCTCAAGCTAGTAGAGTTAACCTATGCTAATAAGCACTAGAAGGTGGTGATAGATAACTTCAACACCACTATACAAGCCCTCCACTAGGTGAGGGAGTTCTTGGGGGAAGAGCCCTTTAAATAGGCCCTTCAGAATACTACAGAGGAGGGGTTTAAATCCTGCTTGCCCCATTCTATACTACGAATTTCTGGTAGGTCACAGGTTTTGTAGTGTAAGCGAGTTTTCCCCAACCATTCAAGGTTACCTAATTACTGGTTCCGTCCTTCTAAGTGAATGCAATTGATGACCACAATGGCTGTATAAAAGGTTACCTTAATAGTACTTAGCGATGTATCACTCCCTCTCTTAGTTAGGCCATTCGATTAAGTTCGTAAATAGTACCACTCACTAGAGAGTGAGACCAAAGGAAAAGAGTTTTAATACTATGGAGGAGTTCTAAAAGCAAAGGGATGATATAGTGTCTATGATCTATACTACCATTGTCCTCTATTGGAATATCAATAAGCCCCTCCTTAAGATTTTATGGCCTTTCCCACTTTAATAACCAATCTACTCCTTTCTGTAATCAAATAGATCTAGAAGGAGAGGGCAAGCTTTGCCTAAAGGGAGACTAACTATACTAATACCCTGAATAGAGCACATCAGGAGATAGTGGAGGGGCTTAACAAGTAGATCGCTAAGCTACAAGCAGTTGGCAGACTAGGCTCTGCACCTCCTTGCCTCCCTGAATGAACAAATTGCCAACTTAATAGTGTCTCTAGGATAAGCTAAATGTAGAGTTGAAGTCCTAGAGTAAAATGAGGTCATGCTCTAGGCTAGGCTAGTGGAGGTAGAACAGAATATTCTAAAGCTCAATGTAGAGAAGGAATTTCTCTCCTCTAGGTCTACCCTGAGAAATGAAGACATGGCTAAATTAAGGGAGGACCTTATAAAGGCTAATGATAATTCTAAGATGTAGAAAGAGCTGTACTACTAGTATAAGGATATATACAACTCAGTAGTCTCACCTCCCTGCTCCATGGGAAAAGGGGAGGTTATAGATATCAATGAAGAGGCTACCCATGTTTCTACCCTAGCTGCTCACCCTCATAGGGCTATTCTATCATTCCAACTGCCCTTTTACCCTATCTCTCCTACTCCTCCTATAGTCCCTCCTTATTCTACCTTAGTAGGACCATCTCAGAGAAGGGGCCCAACCTCCTTCACTTCTTTTGTACCTCCTCCTTATGAAACCTCTCCTTGTCCCCTTAGGAGAGTAATATTATCTGAATTGTATAAGAAGCCCTCTAGTAAACTGCCTAGCCAGCACCTCCCTCTAACTATTCAACTCCTGCTCTACCTCCTATAGTGTAAGCCACCTTTAAAGGTCCTAAGCCTACTGATCTGGAGAAATTCTTAGGAAAGGCAGAGGATATAAGGAAGGTTATCAAGTAATATGAGAACCACTTTGCCCTCCAGTCACATGCCTTCCCCTATGACTAGATCAAGACTAGATTTGCCTCCACATATATAATAGGTATAGTGGTAGTCTGATGGAGAGCCAATGCTCAGTAGAGGAGCTAGCTGACTACTATTTAGGAGTATTTTACTGAAGTGGTGAAGACCTACTTCAGAGCCTTCACCACCAAGCCCTAGGTAATTCAGCAGATCATTAATACCTAACAAACTAAGGGGATTCTCTCCTATCTCACCTATATACAAGCACTCAACTAGGTCACAGAATACAACTAGGAGGCTTTCAGGTTTTAGGTAGAGAAGGGGCTCAAGGAGGATCTCAACCTAGCAATGGCTACCTAGACTACCTATAACAATTGAGCTGTGGAGTGGTTATCTTGAGTGGTATAAGTGGGCCTGGTAATAGAGGATGTGTGACGGGAGACTCGTTGGGGATGTAGATGTAGGTATTGGCACAAGAAGCTTCGCAAGAGGGTATTACTGAGTGAACTCAGATATCTCAACTAGCAAGTAAGAATCGCTTGTGTTTTCAACCTTTATCGCAGAGTCAAAGAGGACAAGAACTTTGTCGAGATGATAGCAAAATATATTCTTAAGGCTCAAAGATGGTACTAGATTTCTTAAGACAGCTAGAGAGAGAAGAAGAAGAAACAAAACACATCGCTTATCCACTCCCTCTTAAATACCCAATTCTGACCTAGTAGCTACAGAGAACTTTTTACAAATAAAACGAAACCCAAAGAAACATTCCATCATGATTCCCTTGCTCTTTCACAATTCCCTAGAAGGAGATCAGTTTCATGATCGGAGAATCAAAGAAACGTTTTGGTTTCAATCGTTCAGGACTTTTTAGAGAAGACTCCTCAAGTCCTGTCCCCTAACAATGTAACTGATCAGCATATCATAATGAGATCAGGGTAACAAGTCCTGTCATCGATCGCGTATATCTAATCCCGTGTACATCATGTTGTTAATGCCTTACTTCACTTAGTCATAACTCTATGGTGACAACACTTGTTACATGGTTCTGTGGCTTAAGGAATAATCACAGGTTCTGATATACCTAGTAATTGATATGCATACATTCCAGTACCTATGTAGACTACTTAGTACAGCTCATCTCTAACACTATGCCCCTCATAAGGTGCATGGTCCCTATATGTAAGGTCAACAGGTTAGCAGGGATTCGTCACTAGAGATAGGTGGGAATGTCCCTAGGATCAGGTGAGAGGATGATAGTCTACAGGTTGCGAGATGGAGACCTGATTGGGGTTGTGTGTCCCAGTACAGTGTTGTATCCAACTCCTGAAGGAGTCATCATCAACCTCAAATAGAAGGAAGGGTTACTTACTCAATTCCTTCTCCTTCACTTACTCGGTGGAGTGTTTCCATCTTCCATGGCTTTCTCTTCAGCATTGGGATAGCATTTTCGATAGTTGACCAGTTCTTCAATAGGTTCACTATTTATCAAGAGATTTTCCTCTGGTTCCCAAGATCCCTTGTCATTGGAGTATCCTTCCCAAAGAACAAAGTACTGGAGCTTTTTAGACCTTCAATTAAGCCTCACCTTAGAGACCTCCCTAACAAAGTAATATTGTTCCCCATTCTCAATTTCTGGATTCAGGGCAGGAGTCTTAGGGAAGTTAATAGATTCCCAGTAGGGTTCAAGTTGGGAGACATAGAACACTGGGTGCATCTTCTGAGAGAAAGGGAATTTGAGCTTATAGGCCCTCTCCCCCACTTTTTGAACTATTTGGAAAGGTCTAGCAAACTTATAGTCCAGTTTGTGGGAAGGTCGCAGGGATGGAAAGTTCCCCTGTTTAAGGAGAACAAGGTCACCTAGTTTAGCTGAAGGAAACTCCTGGTGATGTTTGTCATACCAAGTAACTGACTTGACCTGGGTATCTATGACCCTTTGCCAGAGGTCGGTCCAGGAGTGTTGAAGTTCCTCAGCGCCCTTGAAAAATGTGACTTGCTGCATTGCATCTAAGGACGGATGGAACCAAAAATTGGTAAAGAATGGAGAGACACCAGTCAAAGAGGACTGAGCATTGTTGTATGCAAACTCAGCCAGGGGCAAGAAGAAGACCCAATCTATTTAGTCAAAGTTGACATATACCCTTAGGTGCGCTTCTAGGATTTGGTTGAGCTGATCCATTTGGCCGTCTGTCTAGGGGTGAGCTGCCATAGACTTAGAGAGCTTGACACCAAGTTTATTCATCACTTCCTTCCAGAAGGAGTCAAACTTAGGGTCTCTATCTGAGACTATGTTGGTCAGTAGCCCATGAAACCTCAAGATTTCACAGACAAAGGTGTTGGCTAAGAGCTAGGAGTTTGCATTTGGCCCTAAGGGTATAAAGTGCACCATTATATTGAATCAATCTACAATGACCCATATCTGGGTAAAGCTATCAGACGAAGGAAGGTCTGTGATGAAGTCCATCGATATCGACTCCCATGGGTAATAGGGTACCTCAAGAAGAAGGAGTTTGCCATAGGCCTTATATATCCTTGCTTTGTACCTCTGGCACTAGTCACAGGAGGATATATACTCAGCAATATCCTTCATAATAGTGGGCCAATAGAAGTCCCTATCGATAAGTTCGTACATCTTATCTTAGCCAAGGTGGCCAGCCGCAGGGTGATTGTGTCTAGACTCAAGAACCTGTTTACGAAGAGAGAGTAGAACGTACCAGAGACCATTGTACTTCAGCAACCCCTGAGACACTGCATAGTACCCAGTAGGAGTCTAGAGATGGCTCTGATACTCCTGATCCTGGGTAGATACTGTCTTCATTTCCTCAACAAAAGTAGGGTGTAAGGCTATCAGTGACCTTTCAATAGCCACAATATACTGACCCTTTTTGAGGAAGAGGAGCCCTTGCTCAGGTGCCCCCTCTCTAGGAGTGTGGTCCCCATGGCATGAGAGAACATCAGCCTTTGTATTGTAGGTTCCTGGTCGGTAAATAATGTAAAAGTCAAAGTTACCCATTTTCTCCATCTACCTTACCTGCCACTGGGAAAGAACCTTAGTTGTTGAGAAGTATTCAAGGTTCTTGTGGTCTGTGATCACCATTATGACATGGGCTGACCCTAAACACCAACGTCTCCACTGGTAGTAGAGACAATCAACTATAGCTAGCATCTCCTTATCATATATCTCATAGTTACATTCTAGGGGATGCATCTTCCAGCTATGGAATGCTATGGGTTGGAGAAATCCATCAGGGAACTGGTGCAAGAGAACACCACCAATAGCGAAGTCACTACCATCAGTTTGAGCGACTAGGGGGAGAGTGTAGTCATAGTGGACTAGTATGGGAGCAGTGGTGAACAACGCTTTAAGCATATCGAAGGCAAGCTATTCCTTGATTCCCCATGTCCATGGCTGGTCATTCTTGGTGAGGTTCATTAGGGGTGTTACTAACTTAGAGAATCCTTTAATAAAGATCCAGTAGAAGTTGGCGAATCCCAGGAATAAGTGAACATCACAGACTGTGCATGGTATAGGCTATGCCTAGACTGTCTTGACTTAATCTTCTGCCATTGACACTCCCTTGTCTGAGATCACAAAGCCTAGGAATTTGACTTTATGAACTGCCCAAATGCATTTAGAGGGATTCAGGGCTAGTTTATTTTTGTCCAAGTGGCAGAGAACTTCCTAGACCAGACAATCATGCTCTTCCTTGGTTTCTGCATAGATGAGTATGTTATCTTAATAAATGATAACACTAAGATCTATGAGATCCTAGAAAATGGTGTTCATCATTTCCTGAAAGACAGAGGGTGCATTTGATAGGCCAAAGGGCATTACCAGATATTTAACTTGGCCATACCTGGTTCTGAATGCCATTTTCCACTCATCACCTTTGGCTATCTAGATGAGATTGTATCCATTCTTTTGATCGAGCTTGGAGAACAAACAGGAAGTACCGATGTGGTCCCGCAATTCAGTCATCAGGGGTAAGGGATACATGTTCTAGATAATCACCTTAGTAAGGCCATAATAGTCCACACAAAGCCGAAGGGATCCATCTGTCTTTTTGACAAATAGGATGGGCGCTCCTACAGGGGATTTGGAAGGACGGATTTTACCTTCTTCCATTATTCTAGCAATGTATTCCTGTAGGGCATGGAGCTCGGTTTCCGATAACTTGTACAGAAGGCCCTAGGGGGATGTTGCACCTTCCTTTAGATCAATTTTACAGTCCCATTCCCAATGAGGAGGGAGTGCAGAGGTAAGTTACGCAGAGAAAACTGTGGGAAAAATTTGCTCCCACTTAGATCCTTCAGAGGCGGTAGAGGAGGAGATAGAGGAGGCCCGTAGAAATACATTATAGAAATCTCTAACAGGTGCTCTTGTCATCACTGCACACCAGTAGTAAATGACTGCTTCATTGATTAGGGTGTCCACCCACCTAACCAGTCCTCCACCAACTGCCTAAGTGTTGGTGTAAAAGTCATCGTCACCTAAAAGTGAGAAGGCGGAGACCATTTCCAGCTTAGGTGCTACAAGGTGTTTCCGACACTTCTCAGAGAGGAAGGAGACCAATTCTGCCTTGTCATAGTTGACACAGGGCTCATGGTGACGGAACCACTTAACCAGAAGGTATATGTCAACATCTGTAGGAGTCGGGCCTACATCGAAGTCAACAAGTTCACGATGATTGAGGACCTGCATTTGCAGCTTTGGGGTGTAGTACCATTCCTGCTTGCAGGAACCATCATAGGTATAGACATTAACTGGGACAGTTTGCTTAATCTTCGGGACTAGTAAGTGGTTACTAATCATAGCTCCTATGGTGCTATTGTCTAACTTGGCAATTGACATAATAGTATGGGTCTTCGTTCCTATGATTGTGTGAGTTTTCCAGCGAAGAGTCACTGGAACTTTGATATATGTGCCCTATACAGGGCCTTCCTTAGCAGATGACACAACAGACATAGTGGATATGTTCCCTCATCTCTCCCAGGAAGCTTATAGCCAGAGCCCACTATATGATAAACTGAATGTATGAAAAGTACTGGTTGCAGGGTATGGAAGGGGGAAGAAACAATGCTTGGTAGTGAATGGTAGTTTGTTACATGTCCAGCATGTTTCAGCCTTCAGGCCATCCTCAGACAAACAGGGTTAGTATCATCAATATGAAATATAAGCCTCAATACTGGCGGCCCTCCCACCAAGATCTATGGTGAATGACCATGGAACACCATTTCCTAAAAAAAATCAAAACTTGAGAAAGCAATAAGCAAACAATTCTTTTGACAAAGGAAAAAAAAACATTCTCAAAAGGAAATTTTCAAATCATGGGGATATCATCCCCATCTTTCCAAGAGTCAGGGAGATCTACCACCTGACTCCCTTGTTCCTTGCTCTTACCCTTCTTTGAGGCCCTAGAGCTTTCTTCCTCATCTGCATTAGGGGTTGTCTTACATTTAGCCACTCTTTTGGTGTTTGGCTGAGGGATGGTGCTTTTGCCTTTTGCATAGCATTCATCAGTTTTAGGTGAGGTATGCAGGCATTTCTGACAGGCTAAATTCTTTTTGGCCCATTCTAGCTCCTTTCCAGTAATATAGGGAAGCTCTATCTTCTGACTAGTATTAGGTGGACGCTTTTCCTACTGGCTAGGTTTCCTATGGGACTGCTGGTTGGGTTTAGAACCTGATAGCTAGGTCTTTAAAACTTCAGCAGCAGCGGCATCAGCATCTTCCATGGCCAACCCCACCTGAATAAGCTTGGCTTCCTATTCTACTGGGGTGAGGTGCTCAGCTTAGAGGGCCATGGCTTGCCGAAGTTCCTTTTTGAGGCCCATGGCTAACCACTCAATGAAGATTTCTGGTGGGTGAAGGGCGATTTGGTTCAGAGTCCTCATTCTGCTGATGTACTCTAGAACTCCTTTTGTTTGTCTCACATTCACCATGTCTTGCAGGGCTACTGGTTTCAAGAAATCCACAGATACCAGGCAAACTATGGGGCCAGACTGCTAGTAATAGGGAAGGACCACCCCAACTTCAAACAAGTACCACACCTCCCAGACTGACTAAACAAAGTCCCCTACCTACCTAGAATGCCAACCTAGACCTGCAAAACCTTCTCAAGCATATGGTCTATAACCAGGATGCCCTAAATATATGCACTGCTATAGACAATAAAAGATGAACTTGGACACAGACCCTTCTTACATGCACGGTTAGCTCCCCCTATAAGCACATGGCCTATAGGAACCATAGGTCTTGGCCAAGTTCAAGGGGAAAAAAGAACAACTAGAAACGTTACCAAGAACCTTCGAAAGTGACCATCTAGCAATCTTTATAGACACCTCGCAAGTCAGCGACAAAAACCAGATTAGAATCAGACTGGTCGCATACAAAGGGCAAAAAGAAATCCTCAAAATCACCAAAAGCCTAGGAACTGGACCCTAAGTTTTCAATGGAGAATTACAAGTGATATGCTTAGCTTTCGAGGCCACCGAGAACCTAAAGCGAAAACATCCTGAAATCAAAAAGCTCACAGTTCTAAGCAACTCGTAGGCCATGCTCACAGCAGCACAGAACCTTTACCCATTGAGCACCCAACACATCACCAAATAAATTTTTAAGACCAACAGCAGGTTGCAGAGCCTCAGCATCGTAGCAAACATGGACTAGGTCCTAGCCCACAAAGGAATCAAAGGCAACAAAAAAGCAGACAAAGAAGACAAAAAAGCGTCGAAAGCCCCAATGCACAAATCCCCCAGCTGGAAAAGCATAATCTCAAGAAGCACAATCCAACGAAGAATAAAAAAGATGACCAAAGAAAATCTAGAAAGCTATACTGGAAAGAAGAACCTGGCAACCAACAAATATGACCACCTCCCAACGTACATGGCTACAAGAGCCTATTAGTTTCGAATAGGCCAGGCCTACATTCTAAACTTCCAACCATGGGACAGAGAGCACAACATATATCTCTGTGGAGCCTAGCAAAGCGTTGAACATTACCTCCTCAAATTCCCATCCCCACAAAGCCCAAAGAAGGACATCTATAAGATCATAAGACTCAGAATGATACTCTACAAAAACCCAAAGCTGTGGGAAGAACTCATCAAAAAAAGGACTTGGAAGACCACCCCCAAAAACTGGCCTGCTGGAGCCCCCCCGTGTCATATTAGGATAAGAGAGAGCAGAAGGTAGGAAAGTAAGAGGAAGACTTTTCAAGGAAAACAGGGAAGTAGGAAGCGAGAAGGGAGGGTTTTCAGAGGATTTTTGTTATGAACACCGGTAGTAGTCAGCATCAAGGTACCTGGACGATGCGCTATGATAGAGGTTATGCTTAGAATGTCAACATGTGTGTTAACGGTGCGTATCTCAGGAGGTAGATTGGTACGGTAAACACAAGTAGGCACGAAGCTATAAGTATTACTGAGTGAACTCAGATATCTCAACTTAATCTTCTCAACTAAACAAGTGTTTCCTCACGTCTACTAAGAGATTTGGAACGAAGATAATAAGTCGCAAAGATAAGGCGAAATATATTCTTAAGACTCGAAGCTAGTCTCGAAGCTAAAGAAGAAAGGAAGGAAAGACAAGAGAGCGTCGAAACTCTATTCCCATTTTTAGACAACTAGCTAACTAACTATCTAATTACACTTTCCTCCAGCGGGGCGTCTTTTTCGCTAACTTAATAGGATGGACTAACTAAAGGAAAGGGACAAGAGAGCGTCGAAACTCTTTTCCATCGGTCACACTCATCTACCAGGCAGCTGCTGCACGAACTTAATCGGATGGCCTAAGTAGAGGTGGAGCGATACTTCGCTAAGCGTCGTCAAGGTAACCCTTCATACGGCGGACAAGAGAGCGTCGAAACTCTTTTCCATCGGTCACACTCATCTACCGGGCGGCTGCTGCGCGAACTTAATCGGATGGCCTAAGTGGACAAGAGAGCGTCTTATATGATTTTCCCATTAAGTTAGGACAAGAGAGCGTCGAAACTCTATTCCCATTTACTAAAAACTAAATACACTCTTCATGCAGCGGGACGGGTTACGCGCTAACTTAATAGGATGGCCTGACTACGGAAAGTTCCCCCTCTTGACTGACCGAAAAGAAATCCTCCGCCTACTCGTACCGAAAAGAAAACGCAGACAACTACGTACAAAAGCCGACCGGGGAAAAGCAATCGCTAGGCGAACCTTAAAACAACGAAAGGACAAGAGAGCGTCGAAACTCTATTCCCATTTTTAGACAACTAGCTAACTAACTATCTAAATACACTTTCCTCCAGCGGGGTGTCTTTTTCGCTAACTTAATAGGATGGACTAACTAAAGGAAAGGAAGAAAAACGAGCGACATGGCTAGAAAAAGAAAAAAGAGAAAAAGCAAAAGAAGAAAAAGAAAAAACCCAAACCCGCCCTCCTGCTCCTATGTTCCTACGTTCCTACACTATCTAGACAAATCTCTAATCCGAATCCCTCCTCTTAGCCTTTACCTAATGCTCTACTCTATCCTAGATGACTACTTGTGGGGGTTCCGGCGGTCTGATTTTACTTGGTGGTCTTCCTAGGCCTTTGTCGGTAAGTTTTTTCCAGTCGTCCAGTTTTTCGTATAGCAGCTCTTCGGTGCTCGCTTCTGGGGGTATATGGTTTTTCGGACTTGCGGGGGACGGGCATTCCCGGAGGAAGTGTTTTACGGACTGCGGCGCTCCGCAGAGGCAGATGTTGTGTTGTCGGTCCCATGGTTTGAAGTTGGGGATGTACGCGTGTCCGGTTCGGAACTGGTAGGCCCTTGTTGCCGCGTATCGTGGGAGATGATCGTACTTGTCCGTGTACAGTTCTTTTCTGTTTGTGAGCTTTGCCATGCTGTTTTTTATTATCATCCGTATTCTCCTTTTGATGGTGCTCCTGGTTATGACTTTTTTGTTTCTTGCCGACTTTGTTACTGGGGGGTGTTGCGAGGCTTTCTTCGCTTCCTGGTCTGCCTCTTCGTTTCCTCTGATGCCGCTGTGCGCCGGGACCCAGTCCATGTTGGCTACGATGCCGGTTTCCATGAGCTCTGCGTTCTTCTGGAAGATTTCTGCTGCAACGTTTTGGGTGTTCGAGGGGTAGGGGTTCTGTGCTGCCTGGAGCGCTGCTTGGGAATCGCTTAGCACGGTCATCCTTGTGATCTCTGGGTATTTTCTTTTTAGGTTTGCTGTGGTTTCGAATGCTATTCTGATCGCTTCTAGCTCGCCGTCGAAGACTTGGAGGCCTAGTCCTTGTCCTTTGTTAAACCGCGTGACTTCTTTGTTGCCTAGGTATGCGACCAGTCCTATTCCTACTTGGTTTTGGTCTCCTACTTGGGACGCGTCAGTGAAAATGGCGAGATGGTTGTCTTCGAAGGTTCTCGGGAAGGTTGCAAGCTGCTCTTTTTTCTCTTTGTACTTTGCTAGTTTGGGCTTGCCGCGGGTACTGATAGGCCAGGCGCTTACCGGGGGCGCCAGTTTGTTGAAGGCGAAGGGTCTTTCTCCGAGTTCTTCTTTGATGGTCCAGAGCATGGCGTCTATTTGGGGCATTCTTGTCATTGACCACGTGGTCGAGAAGGTTTGGCAGTTCCATTTGGGCGTTCTTGGGCGTCTCGGATTGGTGTTGGGTCTATCTGGCATCTGTGGGATCCTGCGGAAGATGGGATGCTCTTTACCCAGGGCTAGTATTCTTGCTCCGTAGTTTTTCTGGTACCGTTGGATCTCTATTTTGGGGGTGTTCAGGCCTACTTCCAGGATGGCCTTGGCGTTGTTAGCGGTTCTGAACATTCCACATGCCCACTTTGCTGCTTGGCTTGATCCTTTTTCGAGAATGTTGAGAGCTTTTTCGGTGACCATGTTCGGGTGGAAGGTATCTGCTCCATAGTACAGAGCCGGGTATACCACTGCTCTTACTAGTTTCTTTGCCATGTGCACGCTGAGTCCTCTGGCTCCCGTGGCTAGTCTGCTGATGCTGTGGAGGCTGGCTTGCGCTTGGCCAAGTCGGTGTTGGCAGTGTTGGGTGTACTTTTCCCCTCTGTGCAACATTACTCCTAGGTATCGTACCGTGTCCTTGTGCTGGATTGTTTCTCCTAGGATGTTGATCGGTAGCCTGTTCTCTGGTTCAGCCTTTGTGTGCTGTAGTTCGGTCTTGCCCGGGGATAGAGAGAGCATTAGGTTTTCCAACTTTTTCTTCAAAACCTTTTCCACAAATTCTTCCAAAATCCTGCAGTTTTCCCTGTAACTACCACTTGAACAAAGGAGACAGATATCGTCTACATACATGAAGATTTTGATCTGCGCCCCGCTGTCTCTTGTCAGTTCTGCCACGTATATGTTGAAAAGGAGAGGGGAGATGGGGGAGCCCTGCGGTACTCCTGTGTTGATGTTTTTTAGGTCCGATCTTGTTCCTTTGTCCGAAAAGGCGAGGCTCCGTTGGCTGAGAAAGGACCAGGTCCATCTGACTATGTACTCTGGGGTGTTCCCTTCCCTTAGGATGTCGAGTAGTTTTTTCTTGTTGACCCTGTCGAAGCCTTTTTCTATGTCCATGAAGAGCATGGAGACTTTCTTTCCCTGATTCTGCTCCCATCTGCTGTCGTGTTTGAGGGCGTTTATCGCGTCCGTGACCGACCTTCCTGGGAGCGCTCCGTATTGGTTTTCTGTGATCATGTTGTTTTCGATTGCGTGCTGGGACAGTCTAACGGCGATTATTTTTTCCCGGATCTTTCCTATGGTGTTGATGAGAAAGATGCACCTATAGCTGTTCGGGTTTTCGTATGAGTCCTTTTTCGGTTTGGCCAGGGCGATCCCTAGTGTGTCCTTGAAGTTTCTGGGATGGACTCCATGTTGCATGAGCGGTTGGATGATCTGTATTGGACAAGAGAGCGTCGATACTCTTTTCCATCGGTCACACTCATCTACCGGACGGCACTACTTGCTAACTCAATAGAATGGCCTAAGTAGAGAGGGAGCGATACATCGCTAAGCGCCGTCAGGGTAACCCTTCATACGGCAAGGACAAGAGAGCGTCGATACTCTTTTCCATCGGTCACACTCATCTACCGGACGGCACTATTTGCTAACTTAATAGAATGGCCTAAGTAGAGAGGGAGCGATACATCGCTAAGCGCCGTCAGGGTAA
>JABYPW010000821.1:2777-20409 GCA_016880775.1 Phymatotrichopsis omnivora
AGAAAAAAAAAAAAAAAAAAAAAAAAAACAAGAAGGGGTAAATTACCCGATAGATTCGCTAATATAGCCACTCGTACAAAGCTTGAACCATCCCGCCCGCAACGACGTCAGTCCGCTACCTGCAGCTGGACTATATGAAAACAACGAAGTCTTACCGCCGAACCACGAACATGCAAATCTAACCGCTTTTGCTGGCCGCGATGAGGACGATTTACCATCTATCGGTAGTGATGATAACGACGAGCACACACCCCAGCCTAATGCTGGGGTTATTGCCGGCCTTCAAGGGCAGCGTCACCAACATCATCACATCGGAGAACGGCCAGCTCGTGATGCTTTCGTCCATCCACGGAACAAGTATGTCACTGACTCGAATTGCCCCAACGCTTCCAACTGCTATCATCCATACATGGAGTATCGAGTAATGTTTTCTTTGACGCCATGCACTAACACCCGTCTAGTGGTTTTCGTGCCCGCTATAGGCGTCAGCGCACAAATCTTGAAGCGCGGCCGCCGGTTCGCGGCGATGTCTTGGAAGCGGGGAATGATGAGTACGTTTCGAATTCCTTTATTTTCCCTAACAGTTATTCTGCGCCATATCCACAATAGCGCATTTTGCCTTGTTCAGCCAACTACATAGACTTACACTTACCGGCCTAGAAATGCTGCGGCCATCGAACGCCACCCTTGCTTCGTGGAAGGATGCGGCGAGATATTCAACTCCTTCGACGACCTCGGGGAACACTACAGAATTTGTATCCCTGCAAGCATGATTGCCCACGAAGAACCTGATGGGCCTATTGATGAGCCGGGAGTTCGCGTGCAAGCAGCGGCGGTGGAAAGATTAAACATTCCAGTCGTCGTTCAAATGCCGAACGAACGCAGAAACAGACAGCAACGCATCCGGCGCCGTAACGCACGAGGGGAATTCCGCTGTCCCCATGAAAATTGCCCTCGCCATCAGCGAGGATTTGGCGCCAGGCGTGACAATATGATCCAGCACCTCCGATCGGTTCACAGAGAGTGAAATTCGAGATATCTCTATAGTCACGCTGCCCACAAGTAAGAATTGCTTGTGTGGTTTTTTCAGCTGGAGTCTTTGGATACAAGTATCGGTGGTTTGATTGAAATGTTATTTTTTTTTTTTTTTTTAGCTAGGGCTTACGGTTTTGATACCGTTGCGAATTTATTTTTAGACGTTAGGTGTCGGATTGTGGTGATGTTGCGGTGTGATGCTTGTCGTTTATGTTTTATTGCTTATGTTTTCGTCATTCTTTTCATATCTATATATATAGATATATATATTGCGGTTTCAATGGTTCACAAAATCTATTATCTATTTTCGCTCTTTTAGCTAGATCTGGTCCATACGCTCGTTGAAATAATTTCATTCCTCTTTTAATATACAAAGTTCTTCTCGACTTATCCATGACCGGCGGGGACAGCTGCGCCCGGATTGTCTAGACTATCCCCGAGATCTTAAGCATTAATTTCTCTGGGGACAATCCGAGATTCGTTATGGGGCAGGAGATGTATGAGCTATGGTTCGATGCCATGTAAATGATATAAGTCGCCTACTGATACTTCTCTAGGTTTCGTCTCCACTAGGTGATATCGCATATCCAAATCCTAGTTTATAGTTACCGAGGCATCGAAGGTGAACTCACCAGAGCTCCCCACGCCCAAACGCTCGGGATCGAAGCCTTCAACTGCTAGGAGTTCGTAGGAACAGATATGGGTGTTTAAATTTTATTTTTTATAATTTGCTGTTCCTCTTAGGAATTTGTATTCCGATCTTGTCGAATGCAATCCACTGGGAAAACCATATAAAATCCAATTTTGAACATTAACCGGTTACGCCATCTCACGTGATTTGGTAACGCCCTTAACGTGTTTGGTTCTCAAATTATGTGCTACATGAGTACTGGAAAATTCTGACCATGCAAGTATTTACCTAAATCAGTATGCGCCAAGCTAGCTCTAGAATAGCGGGTGTAAAATAATTAAAAGATAATCTAAGGAACAAAACGTACGCAACACGCTCGACAACGCCGGAATCGTTGACTTTCAGGCGAAATAGTAGTTTATAAGGTTTAAAATTATGCACTTACAAAAAAAACTCTCTCGTAATTAGAGCATAGCTATAGATAATGCAGGTTTGGAGGGGACGAAAAAAAAGAAACCTAACATTAGCATATGTAGCCTATCACGTGTAGCCATTAACGCACAACTAAAGACCAACGAGCAATTTCCATAATAATTTGGATGTTGGACAAACATGCAATAATACGTGGGTGGACGTGGAAAGTGTGACGACTTATCTTCATTCCGGAAGACGAGTACTAGCTATGCTACGGCTCGAGCAAAGTAAAGACCCAAGATTAGTAACCAAATATATTTCCAAAGCTGTGCAATATACGTGTAAGGGCCTATATATACATGCAAGGTCCTATATCGTATAGGAAAAACGAGAAAGGCTTCCCTTGGATTATTGTATCTATGCTTTACATTATGTTTGCTCATGATTGAATAGCAAACTGAGCGTTCGTGCTTTGTTTGAGTTCTCTTCATTGCCGAGCACTTCGCCCCCTTCTCTCCATTCTTTTTTTCCTCATATATCCTGAATTATGAGATTTTGGAATATATATACGTTGACGACAACTCGAGAATCTACATTGCAAGCCACACAGGCCACAATGGCTACATCACGTACTCTATACTCCGCCCGCATACTTATTTTTCGATGGCCGTCGCCTCCACACGACGATGCATAAATGTATATAACTATATTTCCGGCAGAATAACTTTTGCGCTTGCAATTAGATACAAGAAACAATCCACATATCCCACGAGATCAGATGCATGTAATGGAAGTGGTGTTTTCGAACAACCAATGGGTAATGGCAATGGTGGCTAAATGGAAAGTGTGAAAGTAGTAACCGATAGCGATATGTGACTCTGGCTCAACGTACCGAAGGCGAATCTCTCAGCGGTTAAGATAAGTAGACAAGTCACAAATCGTTGCTTAGATAAACCCTGTTACTTGCCATGTCTCCGCTCGTCCTGCGATACATACTGGCGCAGTCTTTGGCGCCTTGTTGCGCGATTTATGTAAAGCAGGCTTCCTGAGCAGATGTTTCTTTTCCCGGTACTTGCTTGCAGATTCATATGCTCAGGAAGCCTCCGGTGCAAGATCACCTGCTGCGGCAACGAGCCTCGTTGGGTCATTTCCGGCCAATGCCAGAACGTCCTAAAAATAACATATGCCGGGTTTTCTTGACCCTGGCGCATCTGCATTCATGTGCATACGCTCAGGAAGCTTGAGACATCTAGATACATGTAGCACAGCAGGGAGCGATTAACGCCCCCGGCTAGCAAGCGGACCGGCCTAGCCCGAAACAATACTAACCGTTTTTAATTTAGTGTAGTGAATTCATGCAGTGAGAGGTTAACGCTATTTTCTCACATGCAGGAAACCTTACTCGGCTTGCAAACCCTCCTTGTCGGGTGTTACCCTGCTTCACAGATGGATGCGGCGAAATATTCAACTCCTTCGACGATCTTGAAAGACACTACAGGATTTGCATCCCTGCAAGGCTTCCACAAGACTTTCTCGTGATTGTCCACGAAGAGCTTGATGGGCCTATTGTCGAACAGGAAGTTCATGTGTAAGCAGCGACAGTGGGAGGATTAAACACTCCCGTCGTCGTTCAACAGTAAGTAATGCTAAACGAACGCAGAAACACACAGCAATGCATCCACCGCCGTAACGCACAAAGGGGCTTTCGTTGCCCCTATGCACATTGCCGTCGCCACCACTGAGAATTTTCCAGGTTAGACAACATAGTTTATCACCTCCGGTCGGTTCCCGGAGAGTGAAATCCAAGAAATATCCACGGTGGTGATGCTCACAGGTAATCATCGTTTATATAGTTTTTTTTCCCAACTGGAGGTCTCTAGGTGCCTGTGCCGGTACTAATTTCTATCGGAAAATGTCGTCTTTTCCCCTCCCCCTCTCTCCTAACTTTCCTTTTTCGCGAAAGAGTTTTCATCTCGTCGTCGTTGCGAATTTATTTTTGGATTATGGTGGTCAGGTGGTGGAGATGTTACAGTGTGATGGTTGATGTTCACCTTCTCTTCTTTCTTTGTTTTGTTCCGCAGACGCTCTTCTTCTTCCCTTTCCTTCTCTCTCTTTTTTTTTACTTAACAAGATTCAAAATTTATCTACTATTCGCGTTCATACGTTTATGTTTTATTTTATATATTTCTGCTATCCCTTTCATATATATTTAGAGAGATATATATATATCACGTCTTAAAATGTTCAAAGCGTTATATATCTCTTTTCGAGTTTTAGCCGAATAGATCTGGTTAACACGCTCGTTAAAATAATCTCATTCCTCCTTCAATATACAAGTTTTTTTTTCTTTCGACTTATCCATAGCCGGCGGGGGCAGTTCTGTTTGTAGTTTTTCTAAACTATACCCAAGCTCTTAAACATCAAGTTATCTGGGAACATTCTGAGCATCATTATAAGGCAGGAGACGTAGGGGCCATGATGCGATGCCGTGTAAATTCTATAAACCACCAACTGGTACTTTCTAGGCTACGCTGCAATGGCTTGGGTCGCATGACCAAATTCTAGTTTATAGTTACAAAGGTCTCCAAGTTGGTGACACCAGAGTTCTTCGGAGCCTTTCAATTGCGTGGAGCTCGTAGGAATGGACATGGGTATTTTCCTTTTTTTTTTTTTTCCTTTTTTAATAATTTGCTCCTCCTACTAGGAGCTTATATTTTAGCCTTTGCCGAGTGCAGTCCATTGGGAAAACCATCTAATTTTAATTTTGTATATTAACCAGTTACACCACCCCAGGCGATTTTGGCCACGCAATTAACGTATTTGGTTTTCAAATTTATGTGCTATATGCTTACGAAAAATCAATGAATGTGTTTATCCAAATCAGTACGTGCCGGGCTAGTTGTAGGATAGCGAATGTAATGAAAAATAACCCAAGTAATGAAGCATGCGCGTCACGACCGACAACGCCGGAGTCGTCAATTTTCATGTGAAATAATAACTTATAGGGACCAATTTTAGGGAGAGGTGGAGCGGGGGAGGGACTGTGGCGTTAACATACGTAGCTAACAGCGAACGAGCAATGTTCATAATATTTTGGATGTTGCACAAACGTACAAGATTACGTGGCTAGACGTGAAAAGTATAAAGCCTTATCCTTATTCGCAAAGGATACAAATAATAGCTACGGCTCTGGCGGAGTAAAAAGACACAAGACCAGTAATCAAGCACATTTCCGAAGCTGTGCAACATATATGTAAATACAACTGTAGGGCAAATGGGGAAGGGCTTTTTTGGAACTTTACATCGATGTTTTGTGTTATGTTTGCTCATGATGTGATAGGAAATGAAAACCAAAGACCTCAAAACCGGGGGGCGGGGTAAACCCAATTCACGATCGCTGTTCTAAGTGCCTTTTTTTAAACCAAGCGTTTGTGCTCTATTTGAGTTCTCTTCATTGCCGAGCCCTTCACCTTTTCTCCGCGTTCGTTTTCCCCCATACCTCCTGAATTTTGAGCTTTTGGAATAGAAAGAAATATATACATTGACAAATCCACAATAGGAGCAGCGCAAGCCGCGGTGGCTGCATCACATGCATTTCGCCCGCATACTTTTCAATGACCCTCGCTTCCACACGGTGATGCCTGAACATATGTCCCAATACTTCTGGCAAAATAACTTTTGTACTGGCAATTCGATACAAGAAAAAATTCTTTATATTTCCCATGAGATCAGTTGCATGCATGGAAAGAACGGTTTCGAACAACCAACGGCCAATGGCATTCGTGGCGAAATGGAAATTAAAGATTAACCGATAATCCTCGCTCAGCATACCAAAACGGAATCTCTTGGTTAAATCTGTTGCTACTACTCGTGTATAGATTATGCGCTAATATTAAACCTCGCTCATTTTGCGGTATGTACGTAATAGGCTTCCCGGGAGGAAATTTTTTCTGTTCCGAACCCCGAGCTTGCATATTTATACGCTGAGGAACCCTACCGGTGCGACATTCGGATCCTCTGCCCGTCTGTAAGCCTCAAGGCTTTGGAATAAGAAGTTTATGGTACCCAGCCCTCTTTCAACAGTTTTTTCGCTATCAAACTGCTCCGAGAACACATCTTATGTTTTCCTCTTCGGGAAAACAAATATCGACAATTCCACTTTCGGCTTAGGCTCAGGGTTCCAACGCGGTCACACCATTCTACTTGGGTGCAGGGTTAGTCCGTGAACGGCAAAGGCTGGTAATATGCTAACGATAGAGGGAAAGGCGTTTACCCTAAACCGGAGTCCGTTGGGTTGATTTTACTTCTAAATAATTCCTCGAATACTTTCTATATTTCTATTCGCTATAACAGCTTGAAGTTCGACACCGTCTGTCATTCTATACAGACCTAAACTCACCACAAAATGCCTCCGTCGCAATAAGCTGCGAGTAGCAAACCTCAATTGGCAAAAAAATAAAAAAAATACCATACCGCTCAGCCAAATTGTTAATGCACAAGAGCGTAATCGCAAGGCCGGTGTACCGATTTCCTATTGTGACCGTGCTCGAGATCACGTACTAGCACAAGAATTCTCGTCGCCTTACCGCAAAATTGCTGCCGAAAGAACCCGTTACCCCGCCAAAAACACAACGAGGACGCCCTGAGAAATTGACTTCTGCCGACCGCCAACGCCTCGCAGAGGTTGTAACTGCATCTGCCGAGAATCATCGAAGGTGATATTGTGGAAAGCCTTTGCATCAGAAGAGAAGGATGAAGGTAGATCTCGAGATGCGTAGGAAACAGAAGCAGCAGGTAGTGATTAACGCGGGTGGAGGGTACACAGAATTTGATGTAATCCTGTATGTTACTATTCCTTATGTAGTTAGTAAATTGATCTCGGCAGACAAGGAATCAACCTGGCGTTCACGGACTTAACCTAACATCCGCAAATAATCATACCAGGCGTCGGATAAGTTCCTCGATTGACTCGCTTATATATCTACAAAGCTTGAATCACCCCCTGACTCCCGCCCTCTCGCCACGAATACCCCTGTTTAAACAGATGGCTCGGTCTAAACTCTAAAGCGTCGAATTTTTAGCGCTTTGGCTGCATGTTTAAGGTTAATTCAACGTCTCACACCCACCCACCACTTCCGACATGATCTGGGCTCAGTCACACCGTGGGAACCTCGCGCACGAGAAGGTAACGATTTCCGGGGGAAGCTTCCGAGTTCACCAAGAAACATCAGCATCATTACCACCGCCACGAAATAGCGGGTTGGAAACATCATTACTGCTTCCACCACGAAACATTGGCTTGCCGTCCAAGCATTATCCCCTCAGACACGTCCCGACGTTGTTGAGTCGCCGAATCATGGTATTTTGCGGTTTTAGCCTTTTACTTACCTCGTGTAACTTTCAATGCTAATTCCGGAGAATAGGCGATTGATGTTTTTTTGCAAGAGGGTCACAACGCCGGCACCAAGGGAAAAAAATAAAATTAAAATCTAAAAAAAACCCTTACAGATCCAGATTTTACGAGCCCACTGCTATACATTATACATAATTTTTGATTCAATTTCCACAAAGAAAATTAATTTCTTTGCTCAAAGTTCTCTTGTCGGTGATATTCACGTCAAAGGTAGAGGGAATGCATTTGATCTGAATACGTGCGTTGCATTGATACTCTTAGTTAGATCTCGTATCACGGCATTTTCAAGTGGAATGCCGCCCTTTTTCGTGTTCAATTTTTTTTCGTTTTATTAAATGACAGTCGTAATACGAATTCCAGCAACTTTCCTTAATTGTCCAGACCCAAGGTTCATTAGCCGAATACACCGACCCGGCGTACGGCCAAATTTTGTCGTATTCGTCTGTGTGAGAGTAACTGGAATCTCTAGATCAAATATCTGGTTACGACATGCAACAATATCTTGGGGAATTAATAAGACAAATGAACATTGTAGAGGATGCCGGGTATGTATCAGGCTAATTTGAAAAGAGATTGAAGTATTTTGAGCAGTAGAGGTAAATAAGTGGTTATCATTCGGAGGTGAGCGATATACCACCATGTTGTTTATAGGTGAACGCGACCTGGGAATGAGAAAGCTTAAGTGAGTACGTATTGGTTTTTTTTTTTTTTTTTCCTCCTTCTCGCACCTACATACATGCAAGATAAGAGCTTTTTGGATATATTTGCATTACATAAAAACAATCTCCTTAAATCATTATTAACTGCACCAAAATTACAATCGACTGAAATTATATTTTGATTTACCAAACACCCATCTCATATTGGAATTTCTTCTAGCTACCTCATTCCAATCGCCCCCATAGTCAGCTCTTCACAACAAAATGTCTAGAGACTGATGCTCCGCCTACATAAAACATACATATCGATTTATCTCCACCCTCCTCCTAGACCATCGTTCTCTCTGCCTGGTACATACATAACAATCTACCGACGCTCGACCACCGCGTCCGCTACATGGTACATACATAGCTATCTACTACCTGCTCAACTATCACTTCCCCAAACTGGTACATATTCATTCATCTCAACCCCCCTTTTAGACCATCGCTCCAGCTAACTAGTACATATAGAGATAGGTTAAAAATTTATGTGCCAGGTAGCAAGAGCAGTAATCAAGCAGGAAAATTAAGATAAATAGCTATGTATATACTAGGTAGCCAAAGCGATGGTCAACAATTAAGATCAAGAAGAATAAATATATATATATATATATATTATGTAGCTGAAGTGAGCATTGACGAGGTGGAGTCGGACGTGTGAATAGTTACTTTAAGCTATCGGTGGTGGTGATTAGGAAGAGTGCATAGTGCGTGTGAGTGAGTTAGACGTATGATCGAAAACGTAATTTGGGGTGGTCAATTCTACTTTTTCTAAATTGACAGAATTATGATTTCCAATGCTGAAAAAATTACGAAACAAACGCTCGAAAAAAAATCAAATTGCATTTGCTTATCAAATTATGGTTAGCGAGCCCGAATCATAATACTGAGTAAAAACAAAACGCGCTCTAAATGTCTCGAAGGAATCGAAAAATAATTGCTATGGACCTACATACATGCTGGCTCCGAGGTAAGGACTTCGTTATGTCAAAAGTGTGGGTTAATCGATGTTACGAGACGTGAGACATTGAATTGACCTCAGGCATGCAGCTAAAGCGCTAAACATTCGACGCTTTAGACGGCCAAACGGATGCGGTCAAAACCTTAACGCCCCACGACCTTATCCAACACTTCCGATTTCGCATCTTGGGTGCGCGAGGTAGCATGCATCTGGTGAATCCTAAAGTTCGACAAGCGGTTGCGATCTCCGTGATACTGCTGCACGACATAATGGTGGTTGCCTATGGCTAAGAAGTTCAACCAACAAGCACCCTAGCATGCGCCAAGCTGCTTATATAAGAGCCGCCCCACGACAGGTCCAGCCTGCGCTGCACATATTCCAGGAGCTATTTTTTTTTTTTTTTTTCCAAGTTTCAAGAGACTCAAATTGTTATCGTCGAGCGAGCCCCTGGGCCATATCTGTCACCATTGAGGCTTCCGTTCTTTGGAGGCTGTCATCGCATTTCGGAATGGGTTTGCAATCGTTTAACGGTACACATTAAGATAATAGAAATGAATGCCAATACTTTAATTTTCGAGGTTAAAAAACCTGCCAAAGTACAAAAACAGTGGAAAAGCCTTTTCACACAAATCCTTTTTCCCCCGCAAAATTCCCATAAACCTGCAGCAGAACTACGAGTCACCGTTTCCACCTCCATCCCTAACTACCCACAGCTATTACCCCAGCGTAATTCCTTCCCTAGCATCACAGTTAAACATGACTATTACTGTACGCTCGCCTATTATTTCCAGGTTCACCACATGCTGTACAATGATGAATAGCATGGTCAGGAGTATTGGAGAGTTCTCCTGCCGCAACTTGTGCATTCGCAATGGTACGATTCCGATTTTCTCCCGGTCTAATTCTTCGCACTCGTGGTCTTCCTCGTGGATAGCGTGTAAGCGGTGGTTGGCAACCACCATCGACCCCCAGTTCCGTAATATCAATTGGGTGCATATCCACTTCATACTTCGCTTTACATGATGCAACATAGAGGGCCGGTGGGCGAGCAGTCGCCGACTGATACCCTGTATGAAAATTTGTCTGCAACGGCCCGGTCGCCGGCGGCTTCCTTCAAACTTGCAAAAGTCTGGAAAAGCTGACCAACAGTAACTGGCGTTTCTGGCATGGTTAGCTAACGGAAGTTCACGAATATTTATGGCTGCGATGTAGAGGTTGAAGATATTTTCTCGGGAGAGTACAGGCACATTTGATATGTGCAGCGCCAGAATGGTATCACAGAACTTTTACGCGTCGGCTAGAATCGGCAACGGAAAGGCATCCGAGGAAATACGCGAAACTCTGCTGACACAGGAGTCATTTACCCCAAAGAGCAAAGTTCCCCGATTGGTTCGCTAAAAAAAGCTACAAAGCTTGAATCATTCCCTGTCCTACCCGCCACGAATATGTACCCCTGTCTGAACGGATGCTTTTGCCCAAAGCGTCCAACTTTTAGCGCCTTGGCTGCATTAAGGTTAATTCAACGTCTCACACCCACCCCACCACTTCCGACATGATTGGGGATCAATCACACCGTGAGAACCTCGCGCATTAGAAGGTAACGATTCCCGGGGGAAGCTTTCCAGTTCACCAAGAAACACCAGAATCATCACTGCCACGAAATATCGGGTTAGAACAGCATTAAAGCTACCACCACGAATCATTGGCTTGCCGTGCGGACATTATCTCCTCGGACGCGTTCCGACGTCGTTAAGCAGCCGAATGATGGTGGTTTGCGGTGTCGGGTTTTTACTTACATCGTGTAACCTTCACTGCTAATTCCGGAGAACAGGAGATTGATATTTTTCGCAAGCGAGTTATCGGTTATATTCCCGTCAAGGAACTATTAACAGGTATAACAGGTATAACAAGGCTCTTGGCAATCTTATCTAATCACGATTATCTAGATCGCAAATCTCCACACTCCACATCAAATTTATGCGATCGTTCTGCACTAATCCCACCACAGCTTAGAGGGAGGGGAAAAAAATTTACGGGGGGATTGCTTTATTTCTCTCGACTGTTGTAATTGGCTATGATGCCCTCACGTGGGTGCAAGCTTTTATGCATCCCCTATCGTTTAGTTCAGTCTCTGTTTGTCTTCTCAAGGCCCGTTTTCTGTGCTCTACCGCAAGTGCCGCCGAGCATGCAGCGTGTTTCTCGCCGGGTGTTTACCACCGATTCGGGGCTCGCGACCATTACATCATACCCCCTTCCAGGATCCTCAACAGAGTTCACGCCACGCGCAGAATTTCCCGTACCGTCGTCGATTACCAAGTCTTACTTTTTGGGACACCACCGACAAGGCCTTACGAAGATGATGCAGATTGTTTCATCTGTCGAGCTGATCATCGAGTGCCGCGATTATCGGGTGCCACTATCGTCCCGGAACCCAATGTTTGAGGAAACACTGCAAGGGAAGGAAAGACTGATTGTCTATACGAAGAGGGATTTGGCGGCGGAAGCGTTGGATTTACCGGTTTGTTGATGTTTATATATATATATATATTTGATTCATACTTGCTTCCGGATTTGGCTGTCCTTCTGTGCCAGAGTTTCTGCAAGTTAAAAAAACGATAAAGCTGATGATCGGATGACTGCCAAATGCAGACGCGAAAAATTATCGAGAAATGGCACAAACCTCACAAGGTCATGTTCTGTGATTGCAAAGAGAAGAAGGATGTTAAGAAAATTATCGAATACGCCAAAAGTTATTTTCGTATCCCGGATCACCTCCATCATCATCTCCTCACATGATTCTTATCTTCGTACTAACGTGATACATTTTCGGCACCCGGTAAAATATAGATGCCGCAAAAATCGCCGACAACCTTGTTGGATCGCGGATGTTGATAGTCGGCATGCCCAATGTCGGTAAATCCTCCCTCTTAAACGCAATGCGCCGTGTCGGACTCGGGAAATCCACCAAAGCCGCATCTACGGGTGGCCAGCCTGGGGTCACAAGGAAAATCGCTACAAGCGTGAAAGTGTCAGATGATCCGCTGGTGTATCTGATTGACTCGCCTGGTATGCGTTTCCGCTTCACCTAGCCCAACCTTAAACCTTGGAACAGCCTCGAGCAAATGGAACAAGCTAACGTGGTAACTCATAAGGTGTGTTTGTCCCCTATATGCCCAACGCACAGACCATGCTTAAGCTCGCCTTGGTCGGGTGCGTCAAAGACTCCCTTCTCGCCCCCATGATTCTCGTCGACTTCCTCTTGTACCATATGAACCTCCGCGACCCAAACCTCTACTCTTCATGGTACTCTCCCACAAACAACGTCACGGACTTCGTTGATGCTGTCGCTCAAGCAACTGGACGACTTCGAAAAGGTGGAGTACCGGATATGGATGCGACGGCTATGTGGTTGATTAATCGCTATAGAAACGGATTACTCGGGAAGTTCATTTTGGATGATGTTAGCGAGGAGGCTTATACAAAGTGGTTGGAAGAGGAAGGGAATCAAGGGGAGAGTGATAGTGCGTTGAGGAGACGAATTAAAAAGGAGAGGAGGATGGCGAAGATGAACAAAAGGAGGGTAGAGGAAACGTAAGGGAGCGATTGGAAATGGAGTTAACATGTATATGTACATGTGCATGTACTCGTACATACATGCGCAGGCTGTGAGACAATTTAAACAAACTTCGTCACAGTTATGGAAAATGCAAAATTACAACAATTCCGATACCAGTCCTTTATATTCGTACACTTCCATATAGCCTCCCAAACCCACAAATTTGTAATTACCGGTTTTTTTTGTCGTCCCGAAGGCAGTATCGCTAGCCTCCAGGTGGGCTACCGCCGGCCGGTGAAGGGGCATGGGAGTGGTTGTCATGGGTAGGATCGTATACCATGCCTGGGAAGGAGTTCGCCAGCTCGATGACACTCAACCACTAAAGCGTCTTGTCGAGGTTGTCCTTTTGCGCAGCCCTGACAACGTCCCTGGCCGTGAGTTCAACCAGCTCTTGCTCCTTTCGTCTTCAGTTAAGGAAAACGGCAAGGCCAGTTTCCGAGGCATACATAATGTCCTGTGTAATGTGGACGGTATCGCAGAGCACGGTTCCAAAGTCGATTCCGGGGGAAACATACTTAATCTGCCTAAATTGCCCCCGGCTTAACGACACCGAGTCTAATTCTCCATTCCCGACCGATACTTCCCGTTGAGTGTCGCTAAAAAGTGATACCAGATGACTTATATTCCATTGTCGAATTTCCTTAAAGTACTGTTTCAGCTTGTATATTACACTATATTTTTTTTCATTGTCTTTACGATTCTCGGGGTTTTTTGTTTACATTTCTTTGGTCTTTGCTGTTTTGGCGTCGGAGGGACGGTGCTGTTCTTGTACTTCGGTAGGGATTTTGGACTTTTTGGCTATTTCTGTTTTAGGATCGGAAAGTCAGAGGAATTTCTTTTCCGAGTTTAGGTAGAGATTCGGGGTTCTCCTTCAGTTGGCTTGTTTGCCTGTTTTGGTTGCATATTTCCATTGCATATCCCTCTTCACGTATACTGTACGGATGCATTACCTCAACGCATGAGTGGAAGTCAAGCATTTGCATAGAATCTCGATCCTTGGACATTGCAAACTCTCTTCCGGTTTATTCCGCTCTCTTTTTCCTACTGAAATATGAGTTTCTACGCGTATGGAGAAAAAAAGATTTATTTTTATTTTTTCTTCGATGGCGCTCTATGTACCAGTACAAATCAAATTTTCGGTGGAACGAAAGAGTTATGCGGTCGAAAATTTTCACATTTTTCAAACTGTAATCCTGTGTACTTATAAAGCACAAAGCTGGCTTATAGCAAAGTGTGCGTGCCCAAATAAACATTGTTGTTGTGTTTCGAAAACCCGGACGGCTACTAAGTCTACTCCAGTTAGCTGGTTGAGGGAGACTAAAGCGGCCGGGGAAAATTGCGATTTGTTTTAGGGTATAGGGTCTTGTTTAGCGTTTGATTTTTGCACTATAAAAGGGGCCCTTTCTCTGAGAAGGAATACGGGGGAGACGAAGAAGGAACAAAATGTCAGGAGGAAAGTTAGCTAGTTTGTCGTTCTTTTTCTTTTCTTAGTGCGAAAAAAATAAAAGGTGCGCATAACCTTGTGCGAGTTGCGATCGGATAGAGAGGAAGTAATAATTACTACCCTCCATCGGTCGCCAATAACATTTCCGACCGTGTCATCTGGGTAAGTTTCGCCTGTTGTGCTATATTTTCTTGTGTGTATTCGCGTGTCTACTTGATGTTCTCTACAACGTACTCTCCCCTATAAAAGATCTCGCATCCCATATATCTATTGTCATCACGACCTAAAATCGAGTGATATTGTGTGGTTCGACCCACTTAATATGTAATATGCAGAAAAAATTGGGAAACTCAAGAATTTAAGCGAATAAAATAGTAAAAAGTTACTAATTTTCCGGAATGTTTTCTTCATAAACCAACGCAGGTGTTGTATCAAATTGTCACATTAACCCCGGACCTGGCGGTGACGTGCACAATCTCCGTGAGGCAGAAAAACTACCTTGGGCGTTACGGCGGCGCAGGAGTTGCGCTTTGTTTCTGAACTCATCTGGCGTTGGATGCTGTGTAGCGTGGGAATGTTTAACACTTCTACCGCTACTTCTTGCCCACGTACTTCCAATTCACTAATAAACACGTCCAGTTCCTCGGGAACAATTATAGCAGGTATCCCCGAAGTTTTGCTGGGATGCAAATGCTGTAGTGTGCCTCGAATTCGTGGAAGGAGTTGAATTTTCCGCCGCATCCATTTGGTGAAGCAAGGATAACGTTCGACGCCCGGAACTTAATTAGATCGAGGAATGTAAGCTAATGCAGATGGCTTGGCACAACCAGACGCAGTATTGTCGATTTATCGAAAGTGATCGTTCAGAAAATAGAATAATTCAATTCATCCACTGGACTCTGGTGGGTCTATCGTCTGCAGCGTTTTTTCAACTTCACAGTTGAATATTTAGCTATAGCAATTGTGAAAGCGTAATGCTTGGTAGTCGAGACGAGGCCGAGTGGGCGAGTGTAAATTTATATAGATGGACCAGGGGCAGAGTTGTGGAAATGGTGAAGACTATCGTTGGGTGAAAATACTTCAATACCTACGCATCATTCTTCACTTCTGGGACAGCACCAAGAGTTCTACTTGATATCATATACGTGCCGCACCCTTTGAATGTGTTGCGAAGGTACAATGCGCGGGCATCGACCGGGGGAACGTTGTCGGTAAGGTGACCGGCGAGATGTAAACCGTCATTGCGTATGATTTCGGTTCACTGCAACAGATCGAATTAATTCCCAGTTCAGGGAAAGAGCGATCGTCATTTAAACGTTCGTCTAAGCGACAGGTGCAACTGACAGGGATAAGTATACGTTGTCGGCTAACATCGCACTGAGATAGAGTAGCTCTTATTCACTTTAACAGATATGATCACCTTCCTGCCAGGGAATAGAAGTACCTAACACAACACATAATCAAAAATTTACAAAATTAGTCTATTTAATTTGCTGAACAATTATATAAAAGCCAATTTTTAATTACTCATTTCGTTGTTGAGTTCTATCCGCTTGAAATTTATCTAATTTTTGTATGGGTGCGGCTGAATTGAAAGCAGGGGAGAACCAAATTTTTTGCTTTAGTCAATGCCTGTGGTTAAAAAGTGCCAAGCCGAATGATATTTCAAGGTACGTATATATTAAAAAACCAACTCCAAAACTATTGCCGCAGGATTTCCATCACTTTTCATGTTATCGCACAACTATAAATATGGTGGTTTTTACCTTAATACACGCCGCTACAGTAGTAATTATTGAGTTTCACGTGCGTTTTGGAACATGCTTTGTTAACAACTTCAAGTTTCCCGGGTAAGTAGAAACCATTGAGCAGATCAACCATTGCTATTGGCATGAGTACCGGATGATCGCAGTGTTGCTTTTTTATATTCCAAAAAAAAAAAAAAAACACTCCATTAAAATTTCAGATCGATCCTGTTGCTCTGCAGGCGTGCTGAAGATAATTACATAACCCACCAGCCTAGAAATGATTTGTATGAAGGAACTCAATGCTCAGGACTCCGAAGGCAGTATCTCAGGTGGCGAACAAGATGCAGAGTACCAGCCTTGCAAGGCATTGATGATTTAGATAATTGCGCATCGGTGGCCCGTAAAAGAGCAAACCTGGGCATATGATTTGTGTTGTTTTTGCAATCTATGCGGTAGTAAGATAAAACTTAGTGATATTTTATTTGTTAAGAATGTTTAGGATACTCTGCAAATTTTTTTTCTTTTTTATGCTCAGGATATGCTGTGCATTATTTTAATTTGTTAATGCTCAGGATAGTCTGTGCATTATTTTCTCCATGCACAGGATACCTTTGTATGTGTTCACTTGTCGAATGCTCAGGATGCTCTGCGCACCATTTTGTCAATTCACAGCATGCCCTCTGCACAGGATGCCTTCTGCACAGGATGCCTGCCTTCTGCACAGGATTCCCCAGTTGTTTTTAAATACGCAGCTGCTTACCTAATCCGGTTCCTCGCCTCATGATCGGAACCAAGGATGCACTTACCAGCCGAGGGGTTCAAATACGTGTTACGAGATCCACGTGGGTCCATTCGCTGGTCAACTGCAAAGAGCGACATGCAGCTGAGCCGCAATACTAATAATAGGGGTGTTCAAAGTACCCGAAAGATAGAAGTGTGACACACTAAAAATTGCGCGAATAGGATTTCGCAGGTCTGAGAAACCCCGTTGATATTTGGAATGCGAAAAATGGGGCAAATTGCTAATGCTAAGTACTTTTTCTCGTGTGTGCGCTTAGCGCTGGAAATGAATTCATTTGTTATTCTGTGCTCCAAAAATGCTCAGGATGCTTTTTGTACGAAGTACATGTGCATATACATACAACGTCAAACTCAAGACACAAAATGGCTGGGGGCTCCCAAACAAGGAAATGAGAGGAAAAGTGGCTTTTCTTTTTTACCACGAAGGTTGAAATTTGTCCTTACCACGTAGCGAAAATAAAACAGGCAAATTATCGAATTTATTCAACCCCCTACTCTCGACTTCGGAATAGGTACCGAATCGCAGAGCATCATTGGAGAATCTCTGTAATTTACTAACTTTTTTTTTTTTTTTTCGAAAACTGTTTATAAAGAGCTGTTTGAGAGGTTCTTCTTGTCTGGAGTCTTGTGTCTTGCATACAAAATAGTAGTCTGGGTAGAGGAAAATAAAAAGGCAGTCTCCCGGCCCCTCCTTCTCCAGGCCTACCAACAAATTTTGGTCAACCTCACTTCTCTCCGCCTTGGAGTGGTATGAAATTGGGTGTGCAACGCTTTGAGTATCTCGGTAATTCACACTTCCCCTCCTCTACCCCCTTCTTCTTCTACTTCTTCTCCTTCTCTCTCTCTCTCTCTCTCTCTCTCCCCCCCC
>JABYPW010000822.1:0-20384 GCA_016880775.1 Phymatotrichopsis omnivora
AGCCTACGCGCCGCTGCGCGGCGCTTGGCTTTTTTTCTTCTCGTGTGCCCGCTCGCGGGCACAGTATCTCCCCCCTCCCCCCGAACAACTTTTTTTCTTTAGAAAAAAATAGGTGGAGGGGGGGGGGGGAGATTTCATAGAGAAGAAAAAGTTTTCACTAAGTAAAAACATCCCATAGCCCCGAGCGCGCGCGGAGCGCGCGCCGATGGCATCCCCCTAACTAACCCTTTTAGGGCTAACTAACCCTTTTAGGGCTAACTAACCCTTTTAGGGTGTGGGGGGGGAAGGGAGGTTTTCTACTTTGTAGAAATCTTCGCCGGGGCGCGCGCAAAGCGCGGCGCGCCCCGGCGAAGATCCGGGGGGGAAGGCAAGTTTTTTGAAAGGTTTTCTCCCTGAAACGCTTAGAAAGCGATGGTGAGAAAACGCAGCGCTTCACCATTCCCCCCCTTCACGAAGTGATGGGTTCACGAAGTGATGGGTTCACGAAGTGATGGGTTCACGAAGTGATGGGGGGGGGGGACAGGTGTAGTAAAAAAAAACAAATTTTTTTTTGTAAAAAAAAATTTTTTATGCATCCTCGCCCTAAGGCATTTTTCCCGAAAAGGGAAAAATAGGGAAGACTTTTTTTTTCTCACTGCGACGGTTTTTCTTATTTGTAAAATGAAAAAGGATAAATAAAAAGCCAAATATTTTTGAAAAACAAATCTTTTTTTTATTTCTGCTTTTCTTTTACAAATCTAGAAAACGGCGCAGGTTCATAAAAAAATATATAATATTTTTGAAAAAAAAGGGGGGGGGGGCGCTGCGTAGCAGCGCGCCCTCCCAAACTCTTCCCCCCCGAACTACTTTTTTTCTATTAGAAAAAAAATTTTAGCATAGCATCCGCATCTTTTTTTTTAAAAAAAAAGAAGCGGAGCGCGCTCTTAAAAATGCGGGGGGGGGGTGGATGAGTAGGTTTCAACTTTAATAATCAACATATGAAATATGTTTGATTATTAAATTTTAAACTTCCAGAAGAAAAAGGGAGAACCCAGGGGAGGTATCGCGCCAACGTCCCCCCGGGAGCGCGCGGAAGTTTCACCAGGTGGGGCCGCGCATGCGAAGCGCGCGCCCCACCAGTTGCCTGTGGCCGCTCGCTCCGCTCGCGACCTCGGCTAAAAAAAATGGACCATTTATTTTGATTTTTTTTTCGCGTCCTAAATCCCATTTTTCTTTTTATCCCTAATACGCTTCTAAAGCGATGTGAGGAAAAATGGGATAAGTTTCAACTGAAATAAAGTCCCCTAGGGGACTTTTCATTTGAAACCTCCCCAGTTTTCAACGGCGCGCGCTACGCGCGCGCGTTAAAATTAGCCGAGGTGGGCGCGTAAGCGCTCCGCCGCTGGCCGTAAAAAAAATTGTTTTTGTTTTACAAAAACAATTTGTTTTCCGGACAGCATGAATGTGTCCAAGCCGCCCTTCACAAATTCTTTTTGTTTTTGTTCAAAAAAAGAAGGCGTGATGGGCGGCTAGGCCAGCGGCGTAACGCTCATGCGGTTCCGCCTAGGCTATTTTAAGCCTTCGTGCTTCTTTTTTTTTTTCAAAAAAAAAAGAAAACCGCCTAACTAACCCTTTTAGGGCGGGGGCGCGCGGAGCGCGCCCCCGTAAGCCTACGCGCCGCTGGGCGGCGCTCGGCTTTTTTTTTCAAAAAAAAAGATGCCTTCACGGAGTGATGGCATCCCCCCGCCCCCAATTTAATCGAAGCGTAGCATCCGCGCGTTCTTTTTTTTTCAAAAAAAAACAAAAAAAAAAGAAGGGGCGCGGGCGCTAAAGGAAGGGGGGGGGGGAGGTGAAAAATTATTAAAAAACCCTTCCCCGAACTACTTTTTTTTCTAGACCTTTAATTTGGGGATGGGCGCGCGTGGCGCGCCCCCCTTGCATGTGGGCCCTGCTGCGGGCCCACACACGCCGGGCGCGCGGCGCGCCCCCTAACTAACCCTTTAGGGGTTGCGTGGGCCCTGCGGGCCCACGCTATTTTTTTAAAAATTAGCGTAGCATCGGGGGCGGCTCCGCCGCCGCCGACGCATGCGTGCATCGGCGGCGGCGTTCCGCGCCGACGGCAATAATTTTTCTGCGAAAAATCTGGATTTTTCTACCTTAGCCAGAAAGCGATGGAGGGAAAAATTCGCACGAGATTTTTCTTGGTTTGGGATGTTTTCTTCGGTGTATCTTCGCCGGGGCGCGCGCTTTGCGCGCGCCCCGGCGAAGATTTTGTAAAAACCCAAACACAAACGAAGGGGCGGCGAAGCCGCCCCTTTGGTTTCACCATCCCCTCTCTCTCTCAGAGAGAGAGAGAGGGTTAAAAGATGGTGAAACCTTCCCTTTTTTTTTAGGAGGGTGGGCCCGACCGCCGTACCTAAAAGGGTTAGTTAGGGGCGGCCCCACCCCAACATAAAATTAGCCTAGGTGGCGAGCGGAGCGAGCCGCCGCAGGCCTGCCCGGCCCGCGCGCTTCGCGCTAAATTGTTTCTTTTTTCGAAAAATTTTTCGAAAAAAGAAAAATAAAGGGCCGGGCCGGAGACATGAAATGTCTCTATGGTGAAAACCAGGGGTCCCCTAACTAACCCTTTTAGGGCTAACTAACCCTTTTAGGGCAGGGGGGGGACCCCGGGGAGGGTGCCTTAGACGCCCCCAAAATTTAGAAAAAGGGCTTGGTGTTGAAAAATCTCCGATTTTTCAACACGTTGCAAAGCAACTTGGTTGAAAATGCAGGTTTCCATCAGCATTTTCAACTAGGGGTCTCTCAGGGTCTAAGACCAACAGAGAGCCCCTCGGCAGAAATAATCTTGATTATTTTATTTTTTTTTATACCGTGGGGGAAGCAAGGTAGCCGGGATTGTTTCTAGGTAGAAACCAGGCCTTGGCATTGGAACAAAAAGGGTGGTTTTCCTATGCCCTTGGTGTTGAAAAAAATTGGAATTTTTCAACCCCCTCTCTTCAATCTATGTTTAAGACTTTTCTTCTCTCTGTTAAGAGAGAAGAAAAAAGGGGGGGGGGAGGGGTAGAGATGTTGTTTCGGGTAACCGTTTTGTTTAAAGCTCTAAAATAAAAGCTAGCTCGAGTACTAAAATATATGAGCTTAAGCTGGCTGATGGCTCATTTTTCTATGGTTAGAGAAATCGAACCAATGTAAATAAAACTTCGTTAACAAGGCATCTAGCGGGTTCTGGGTTAGATGAAGACGAACGATTTATGTTACGAAGTAAAGTTGGAACCTAAGGAAAAATATGATTTATAACATGGAACTGGGTAATGCCTATGATTTGCTAAATATAATAGCTTGGTTTTTTGTAAAAAAAACTAATAATCAGAGGTAAAAGGACAACGTAAAAAGCGAAGGCAATCATGTAATGTGATTGATAGTTTATTCTCTAACTAGTGGTACTGATTCAATGAAGTAAAGGAATTGGATGCTAACTGTATATAGGTTAGTTCAGCGCGCCCGCTTAATTTGAATTTTCAATTACATTGAAAAATTAAAAAAAAAAATTAAGCGCGCGCACGCTAGCGTCTCCGTGCAAATTAAAAAAAAATTGCCAGGAGATGCAACCTGGCGGCCTCGGGTTTAAAACGAGTTTTAAACCCGAGCGACCGCCAGGCAAGAAAACTGCGGGTTTTTCAACGAAAACCTAAGTATTTTTCGCCAACACTTCCTTCGTGCTTCTTTTTTTTTCAAAAAAAAAAGATGCAGCGCTTCTCCGATGCCTTCACGGAGTGATGGCATCCCCCCTCACCCCTAACAGGGTTAATTAGGGGGAAGGGCGAAAAAAGCTCTTTTTTTTTGTAAAACAAATTTTATTGCATCCTCGCCCCAAAAAGCTTTTTCCCCATCCCCCCATCACGTTTTTTTTTCTGAAAGAAAAAAAAGTGATGGGGGGGCGTGGGAAAAATTGTCTGGGGCGAAGATACTTGCCCCCTCCCCCAGATTTTTTTTTCTAATAGAAAAAAGTAGTTCGGGGGAAGGCGCGCGCCGGGTCACTCCCCCTCTATTCATCCACAACATTGACTTTGTCAAGGTTTGTGGATGTAGAGGGGTAGGTGGCGGCCTGCGTCCGGGGGATATATTTTTTATGCTTAATAAGTTGGTTATAGCTATTGGCCTAATGGAAAGGCGTCGCACTACGGATGCGTCGATTGCAAGTTCGACTCTTGTATGCTATCCCGCAATCTCTAAACAGAAGAAAAAAATGGGACCCCTTCCCCGAACTACTTTTTTTCTTTTAGAAAAAAAATTTGGGGATGGCCGCGCGCTCCGATAGTAATTAATAAATAATTGCTATCGCAATTATTTATTAATTGCATATAAATATTTTGTTGTGAAAACCTAGGGTTTTGCAATTGTTTGCTTTAGCAAAGAAATGCAAAACCCAACCTCGCTTCTTTTTTTTTCAAAAAAAAAAGATGCGCCGGCCGGCCCTTTATTTTTCTTTTTTCGAAAAATTTTTCGAAAAAATCAAAATTTAGCGCGAAGCGCGCGGGCCGGCTAGGCCATCGGCGTAGCGCTTACGCGCTCCACCTAGGCTTCTTTTTTTTTGTTTTTTTTTCAAAAAAAAAAAAAGAAGCGTGGCATCCCCCCCCGACCCCCCCAATTTTATCGTAGCGTAGCATCCGCGCGTTCTTTTTTTTTTCAAAAAAAAAAAAGAAGGGGCGCGGGCGCTAAAGGAAGGGGGGGGAAGGGTTAAATATTTTTCTTCTGAAAGAACAACAAATATTTAACCCTAGCTTCAGGTATCAGACCCATACAGAGGTTGAGATACATAATAACAATAAAACGATTTTAGCAAAAGTAGAAGTAAACATGAACATTAGTCCCACATACTAGGGATTAAAATTCAAACCAGTTGAGATAACTGATCCCGTCGCAGTTATAAAAATAAAATAAAAATTTGTCTAAGCGCGACGGAATAAGGGAGAAGGCTATGAATAATATCTAAAGCCCTTCTACTTTAGATTACCTAGAAACTGGTGTAGTTGTTGAATATTATTCCATGCGTAAAGCAGCAAGAGAACTGCAAACATCTCTTGGTACAATTCGTGCGAGATATACCGCAAAGAAGTAAAACCCTTTCCAAGGTAAATTCCAAATAATTATAAAAGGATAGGCAGTTGACGTCCTTAAACTTCTAGAATCAAAAAAAAAAATGAAATCTCATCTAATCTTCTAATGGAGCTTTGTAGTTGATAAGAGCTTCAACCAGTTGATGTAATCAGCTGATCCCCATAGTTTATATTTTCTTTTCTTTTTTTTCTCCTTTCATTTCGTGGCTTACTTATAGTTTATATCATGAGGTCTATGAAGGTAAACACCTCATGAAATACTATAATGAGGTTTATTGAAAGGTAGACCTCATTCAAGATTTAAAGATCATTTAAATTTAGGTAAGGTAGGAGAAGAATATTGAAAAGATAAAAAAAAAATTTTCGGGAAGGTAGAATAAGAATATTTATAATATTTAAAGCCTACAGAGAAGACAAACCACTTATATTAAGTCTTTACCGGTAAACGTACTAATATAGTGTAGTAAAGTTAATAAATAACACGAGAAGATTAAACACTCGAAAGAGGGCCCACTTACGTTAGGGTGTTAATTCTGGTTATTTCATTGTTTGTATTTTTTAAATCCACACAAAACCACGATGGGCTGTGTGTAGTAAACCTTTGGATATAAATAATGAAAACAATCAAAATAAACCAAATTAATGCTTGAGCCGTGTGCGGTGAAAGTCGCATGCGCGGTTCTTAGAGGGGGAAAGCTCGTGAGGGCCTACCTATCTCAACTAGATACCCCAGTAGTCTTGGCAGAAAACGCTGAATGCCATAGGTTATATAAATATACAAAATGGCCTATAAATGAAAGTGTAAGCATTCCACCTCAAGAGTAATGTGGCAACGCAGAAACTGAAATCATTAGACCGTTTCTGAAACCAGTAGTGAAGTATGTGTGCGACGTGAAGCGGATGTTAGTAATGTGGTTATACTCCACTGGGTCAGTTCTCAACCTAAACACTACTTGCACATGCTGGTTAGTAATATAAAGTGTGAAGCTGCAAGGACAATGTAACCCTGCCTTGAATGGCAACGTAGGACGTACCGATAAGGAGAAACATGGAGACACTCCTTACCGGCACAGAACTCCGGGGTGCTAGTGTAAGTAAAACATGGGGAGCGAAAGCGAAAGTAGCAAATACGCTTCGTAACACTACGATCAATGATGACATTGATATATGGATTGGACTGGGCTTGACATACTAGCCCATTAAGAGAACGAGTATTGCTTGCAATACAATCCATCGGAGTTAAGCTACTCCCCTAAATTTTACAATAGTGCTAACATCTGAACACGGTAAGCCCTTACTCTTCCTAATCGAAACATTATGGAGTATCGAAAGGAGGCGTCCTATATTCACAAATGGGCGTATCGGGGTGAGGGTAGAGGAGAAGTTAAAAAGCAAAAGCCAAAATCGAGACTTCAATTGAAGTAAGTTGAAATTTTGGATAAAGTTAAATATTAAATCAAATTAGTTACCTTTTCTTCAAAAGGTAACATCATTAAAATCATCTTCTATTCTTTTAGCTGTTATAGGCTTTGTTTTCTAATTGGATAAAATTAAAGATTAAATTAGAGAAAGATTCTTCAAATTTTGTAAAGACATAAGGAACATTCATCGGGTGATGAAGATATTTTTATCCCGAACTCTAAAAAAATAACTAGGACAAGGGAGGTGCCCTTTGAGAGCCGGGATCGGAGAGTGTGTTAACCTCCCAGCCTTCGCTTCTTTTTTTTTGTTTTTTTTTTCAAAAAAAAAAGATGCGCAGCGCTTCTCCGATGCCGGGCATCCCCTAACTAACCCTTTAGGGCGAGGGGGGGGGGGAAGGGGAGAATAATAATTTTTAAATATAAAAATAAATTTTTATAGTTAAAAATAACTTTTAATATTTCATTGTAAATATAACTTAAAGAAGGATAGTATTCTCAAGGCTGACGCAATTTTTTGAAGTGAGGGACGAGAGAACGCGGGTAATGGCCGACCGACCCCCCCAATAAAACAATATTTGAAAAGAATACTTCTAAAGAAAAAACTTACTCATCTAATCTTAGGTGTCTCAATTAAACACAGGGCTAAACCCATTAGTTCGCAGGTTTAACCTAAAGAGTAGGAACTAAAGCCATTAGTATCTATGGTGAATAAGCCAGCTAAGTAGTACAAGTAAAGCAGAATTCTTTAAGGGAGGAACGTCATTGAGATGACGGTCCACCTCTATAGTTAGATTCAATAGTTTTAGTTTGGTTTCATTAGGTTTTATTAGGTTAAATAAACACGAATCACATATTTGAGGTAGGATCGTTGTTTTTATTAGTTTCTTTGTCCTGTGGTAAATAAGTAAATAAATAAAGACATGAAAAAAAAAATTAATTAGACAAACATCAAATTTAACACCGCTTCGCACGTTTACTTTATCTTCGCTTCGCACTTCTAATTTAGCGAGAGGGGGGGGGGCGCGCCGCGCCCCCTCTTGCCGGCCCCGTGGGCCCGGCTTCGCTTCATACTTCTACTTTAGCTTCGCTTCATAATTCTACTTTAGCATCGCTTCACCCTTGGTTTATTACTGGCCTTTCGGATGCTGAATCGTCATTCATGATATCTATTACAAAGAGACAAAGAAACCAAACAGGCATACAAGTTCAAGCTATTTTCCAAATTGGTTTACATGAAAGGATCTAGATTTCTTAGAAAAGATTAAAGCATCTTTAGGCGGAGTTGGCGTAGTCACTTTACAAGAATCTAACATCCCTAAGTATCGGGTGAGCTCTCTCAAAGATTTAGCAGTAATAATTGCTCATTTTGACAAGTATCCTCTAATAACTCAGAAACGAGCTGACTTTGAGCTTTTCAAGCAAGTTGTAGATCTCATGAATCGCCAAGAGCATCTTACTCCAGCTGGTTTACAACAAATTGTAAACCTAAGAGCGTCAATGAATAATGGCCTTCAGATGAGTTAAAAGGAGCCTTCCCAAATACTGAGCCTGTTCCGAGACCCGAAGTTTCAGATCAAGAAATCAAAGATCCAAATTGGGTGGCTGGATTTGTGGGGTGAGGGTTGTTTCATTGTTGATATTTATAAAGCTAAGACTAAAACGCTTCGCAGTCAAATTAAAATTTCAAATAACTCAACATTCTCGAGACGAAGAATTACTTAAAAGTTTAGTTAGTTATTTTGGTTGTGGTAAGTACTACCCACACCGAACACGAGAAGCAGGAGAGTTTTTTGTTACAAAATTCTCTGATATTACCGATAAGCTTCTTCCATTCTTCGATAGATATCCGATTGAAGGCGTGAAGGCAAAAGATTTTGAGGATTTCAAAGTTGTTGAGATTATGAAAGTCAAGGCTCATCTTACAGATTCGGGGTTAGAGCAGATTCGTTTAATTAAGGCAGGAATGAACACAGGTAGATTGAGTTAGGCTTAGGGCCAGCTAGCATACTTGTAGACATCAATGTGGGGGGGGTTAGCTTGTGTTAGCGGGGAGAGATGCTGGTGATACTCCTTAGATGCAGCCAAACAAGATCTCTGGGGGTGCGTAGGTGTAGTAAAACTACACTTCTTGGCGTAGCCGCGCGCGCAGCGCGCGCAAGGCGTCTCCCATCCCAGGGGGAAGGGGACGCTCTATTTTTTTAATTTTTTCAAATTTTTAAATTTTGAGAAAATGCTGCGCTCCGCTATCCGCTACAAAAATGGGGGGGGGGGTGGGTACGGGAAAGCGAAGGAAGCAAAGACACGCTGCAAGGCTACGATTGAATGGAGAATTTACTAATTGCGAAAGGCCAGACTTTGATTTATGTATTGATACACTTCTAAGGGGGGGGGTTCTACACACTATCCCCCTATGAGAAACGAGTAGCTACTCTCCCAATTTTTTTTCTAATAGAAAAAAGTAGTTCGGGGGGGCGCGAAGCGCGCCCCTGACTAACCCTTTTAGGGTAGGGGGGAGCGGGCCCGACCGCCGTAGGGGCGGCCCCGCTCCACTTAAAAATAGCCTAGGTGGCGAGCTTAAGCGAGCCGCCGCAGGCCAAAAAAACAAATTTTTTTATGTAATAAAAAAATTTTTAAGGCCGGACACACTTGTGTGTCCAGGCGCCCCTTAACGGGCCGGCCAGGCCAGCGGCGTAGCGCTTATGCGCTCCGCCTAGGCTAATTTTTAATTTCCCACTAAAATTTATAATAGTGTAAATTTGAACACTAAACTTGATTATTGTCCCTTTTTAATGACAATCATCAGGGACCCTGTCCTTAATACTCAAATCTTATTTCTATCCCCCGGCCTAACGGCTTTTTTTATATTTATTAAATTTATTTAATATACGCTCCACTATAAAAGCCCGACCCTTTCTTTTCTTTTAAATGATAAATACTATTTATCATTTCATTCAAAAAAGTAAAGAGTATAGATTGTACTTACAAACCTATCTTCTCTCTTCAATTGAAGAGAGAAGAGGATGGGGTTTGGGGGGGGGGGGAGGTCACCCCTCCCTTCCCCTCTCGGTCATCGAAGATGTCCGTAGGGGAAGTGGAGGGGAGAGAAGAGGGGTGGGTCGCTTTTTTTATAAAAACAAATTATTAGGGACCCTAGGCAAATTTATAACCATATTTTAACTAAAACTTTGTATAGTGCGGTGTTGCAGATTTGCATGCTCGTTCGTTTCCCCTACCGCCGCTTGTTACCCATTTTATCGAACTTGTTATTTTATAGGTTCGGTTAGCCGCGCGCGCGCGCAGCGCGCGCGCAAGGCCTACGCGCCGCTCCGCGGCGCTTGGCTAAAAAAAATTTTCCGGTGTTGGTTTACACGGTTTTATGTCCGTTTTAGAATATACTAACGGTACAAAGCTGCTGGAAGGGTGAATAAGCCCCCTGGGGGTCAGTGGTACTTAATGTTTGTCCTTTTTGAATATCGCCCGAGATGGGGCTAATCAATTAGGTTGTGTTAATGAAGGAGCAGTTCTTCTATTCAAAGTGATGGTCGTCACGATCTTGCAGAATAAATGGACGAATTAAATATTAAATAAGCAAATAAAGGCAAGATTGAATAGAAAGAATATCTTAAAGAGAAGTCGTCAGACTCAGCTATAAGGCTTTGGACTTACATATGGATTCACCAGTTAGACGATGCCAGGTGATCAGAGGCGTGCATAGGGTTTCTTAGAGCCCCGCCAAAAAATCTAAATAACTTAGGCCATTTACTGTTAATTTAAGTAAATAAAGTGACGACCCTTAAATTAAATATAAAAAACCAATGCAAACAAAAATAAAAATAATCGCTATCGTTCAATTTCTGCTATAGCTTCGCTTCATCCTTACTATCTCACAGGGGTTTCAGACGGGGAAGCATCTTGTATTGTTCGTATCTACAGGTACTAGATCAAATACTGGTTATCAAGTAATTCCCTCATTTCAAATCGCTCTACATTCCAATGATTTAGCGTCCCCCCCTCTCTCTCTCTGAGAGAGAGAGGGGGGATGCCACGCGCGCTACGCGCGCAGGCTTTGTTGGAAAAAATTCAATCGTTTTTCGGAGTAGGTGGAATATTTAAACATAAACAAAATTCTGTTCAGTATCAAGTTGGATCACTAAAAGATTTAACTTCTGTGGTGATTCCTCATTTTGATAAGTATCCCTTAATCACTCAGAAACGGGCGGATTATTTACTTTTTAAAGAAGTTGTTGAAAGAATGAATCGAAAAGAACATCAGACTCCAGGAGGATTACAAAAAATTGTTAATCTAAGAGCTTCAATTAATGCTGGGTTGTCAGATACACTTCAAGCAGCCTTTCCAAATACTAAACCTGTAACTAGACCGATTGTACCTTTCGAAGGAATTCCTGATCCTCAATGGCTATCAGGATTCACTGACGGTGAGGGTTCTTTCATGGTGAAAACAAACTCACTAGATCAAAACTAGGAATGGCTGTACAGTTAGTATTTCAAGTAACTCAAGATACTCGAGATAAAGAGTTACTGGAAAGCTTAGTGAAATATTTGAATTGCGGGAACTATTATAACGAGAAGGAGGGGAGAGATTGAGGAAATTTTAAAATAACTAAGTTAAAAGACCTAACTGAAAAGCTAATTCCTTTCTTCGATAAGTATCCTCTACAAGGAGTCAAAGCATTGAATTTTGCCCATCAATCAATCAAGCCGACTTTAAAAAGGCAGCAGAAATAGTGAAAGTAAGGGGGCATTTAACTGAACAGGGGTTAGAACAGATACGTTTAATAAAAGCAGGGATGAACAGAGGAAGATCCAGTTAGTATTAGCCCTCCGACAAAGGTTAAGGTTTCCTTACTCCCCCGGCTCCAAAAAAAATAGGAGGGGCAGGGTCACACTTGTGTGTGGCACTATGTGCGCACACACAAGTGTATGGCCTTGCAACACGATATGGTATGGTATTGAACTAACAAATTAATGCGCGTTGACAAGGTTGTATGTGCATGAAAGGCACATACTAGGGGCTCCGGAGCATTTTTTAATTTGTCCGGAGGAGGCGGAGCCGCTTTGCGCGCGCAATGTAAAATTGAAAAATTAAAAAAAAAAGCGCGCGGCGCTATGCTTTGCTTGGCGGGATCCGGTCCGCTAGGGAAAATTGAAAGCAAGGGCTTTCATACGTATGGGAGGAGACGAAAATTTGGTTAATTATAAAAATAAATTTTGCTTAGGAATAAACTAACAACGAACGAAATAAGATAAATCGGACGGCCGATTAGGAGCGTAGCGGAATTGGAATTATCCGCACTAACGACCCGTGATCTGGATAGTGGAAAGAAGTGAATGTGTGTATCGAAAGGAGGCGTCCTATATAAAGTGGGCGTATCGGGGTGAGGGCAGAGGAGAAGTTAAAAAGCGAAAGCCTAAATCAAGACTTCATTGAAGTAAGTTGAGATTTGGGATAAAGTTACGTATTAAATCACATAAAGGATATTAAAAATTTGTAAAATCATCTTCAACTTTGTTAGCTGTCATAGGATTTGTTTTCTAATTGGTAATAATTTATATTGAAGGGTTAATACTGGAAAATATGTAATCCGAATGGGTAGTAACCCAAGAGCTGAAACCTGTGTGATGTCTCCCCTAAGATCCTTGTTTGTTTTAAGAAAACCAGATTATGAAACTTAGGTTATGCTGGATGCATTTAAAAAGGTGGTTCAATTCCACATATTGAAAGTCATTATAGGCAATTCAGAAACAGGCCTACGTCGTAAAATACTAATGATATAGCCCCACCCCTCTCCTCTTCCTCCCTACTTCCGTTTTCTCATTTTTGATTGCGTTGCAGATCAAAAAAGGCATGCGGGGCAAGCCGCTGAGAAAACAGAAGGGGAGAAAAAGAAGAGGAGAGGGGTGGGGCCGGCCTTTGTTGGAAAGAATAAAAGCTCAATTCGGTGTAGGCGAAATTTATAAAAGTTCAGAAAATTTAGTGCGTGACAAGTCAGCTCCATCAAAGATTTTACTAATGTGATTATTCCGCACTTCGTTAAGTATCCTTTAATCGGTCAGAAACGGGCTGATTTTGAGCTATTTAAACGAATATTAGAGATTCTGAATCGCCAAGAACATCTGACTCCAGGTGGCTTGCAAGAAATTATAAACCTTAGAGCTTCCTTGAACAATGGTTTGTCAGACGAATTAAAAGCAGCCTTTCCTGATACTATTCCAGTTCCTAGACCGTCAGTAGAGTTCTCAGGAATTCCCGATCCTCATTGGCTATCCGGATTCACTGATGCTGATTGTTGTTTGTTTCATTAATCCTTACAAATCTCCTCGATCAAAATTAGGAATGGCAGGTACTCTTTCGTTTACTTGCCCTAGAGCGAAACTATGCTTGTAACCATTTCTTCGAACTTGTTGTTTAACAGGTTAACTAATTTTTTAAGGTTACAAGTTTTTGTCCGGCTTGGGTATACTGTCCTAATACTTAGGATCGCTCTCACAGTATACTCGCGGTACACAGCTGCTGGGAATGTAAATGGGTGAATAACCGACACTCAGTGGTACTTAAGGTTTGTCCTTTTTAATACTTCTCCTTAGTAAAGAGATGATTATTAAGGAATGTGTTAATGAAGGAGTAGTTCTTCTTATTCAGAGTGATGGTCGTCACGATCTTTCAGAATAAATGGACGAATTAAATATTAAATAAGCAAATAAAGGAAAGATTTAATAAAAAGAATATCTTAAAGGGGAGTCGTAAGACTCAACTTTAAGGCTTTGGATTTACATATGGATTCACCAGTTAGAAATATCCATGCAAGGTGATCAGAGGCGTAGCATGGGGTGGTTTAGAGCCATGCCACGGGTGGGTCATGTAACCCACCACAGAAATATAAATTACTTAGCCCATTTATAATTAATTTTTTTAATAAAGTGACGACCAAAAATATAATTTCGATTAATAATTTACTTAATAGACGTGTTACTATCGGTATAATATAGATGTTAATAATTTAATTAACAGATATAAAAATAGACGTGGTACTTTTTCTGGTTATAAAATGAAGCGTAAAGCAGAGCAATTACTTAACGTAGATACTATACAACTCAATAACCGGATTGGGCCCAAAAATCAACTTAAGCCTTACTACGTTACTGGTTTTGTCGACGGAGAATCAACATTCTCAGTTGGTCTCATAAAGGATAATAGATCAACAACAGGGTGGCAAGTGCAACCACATTTTGCAATAGGATTACACAATAAGGATTTGGAATTATTAAACCGAATACAATCCTTTTTCGGTGTAGGAACTAATTCAATTAAAAAAAATAATAGTTCTGCACAATATTCTGTAACAAGTGTCCAGGATTTAAATAATGAAATTCTCCCTCATTTTCTAGTTAAAATATCCTCTATTAACTAAAAAACGAGCCAAGCGGGGGGGGCGCGAAGCGCGCCCCCCCCCGCGTAGGCGTACGCGCCGCCCCTTTTTTTTAAAAACGCCGGGGGGCGCGCGAAGCGCGCCCCCGGGCGCCCACCCGCCCTCTTTTTTTCAAAGAAAAAAAGAAGGCGGGGTGGCGTTATTTTTCCAAAATAATTTTAAAAGTTGTTTTTCAACACTGCGCGCGTTCTTTTTTTTTGTTTTTTTCAAAAAAAAAAAGAAGGGAGCGCGCGCGGGGTGTTGAAAAATGCGGTTTAAAATGAAAGAAAAGCTGAAGGGGCACTTCTATTTATATTTGAAACTTATTTTTTAAAAAAAAATAAATTAGGCGGCGCTTCGCTGACTTTGAACTATTTAAAATGATAATTGAGTTAATGATTCAAAAAGAACATCTTAATATGGAGGGGGGGGTTAAATAAGATTGTAGCTATACGAGCTGCTATGAATAAGGGTTTAACTGAAGAGTTAAAAACCGCTTTCCCTAATATCATTCCAGTAGCAAGACCATTAGTTGAACCCCAAGCCAAGAAAATATAGATCCTAATTGGCTAGTCGGGTTCGCAGACGGTGAATCGTGCTTTGATATTAATATTCCAAATCTAAAAGCGCAAGCGCGGGATATGTCGTTCAATTAAGATTTAGATTAACTCAACATTCTCGAGATCAGCAACTAATGAATAATATAAAAGAATATTTGAGATGTGGAAACATACAGGTAGAATTTAAACCCTGTAGTTCGTTTTGGTGTGACTAAGTTTTCAGATATATTAGACATAATTATTCCGTTTTTGAGAAATATCCTCTAGAAGGATCCAAAAAGTTGGACTTCATTTTTGTAAAATAGCAGAGATAGTGAAAAGCAAGGTTCATTTAACAGCTTCAGGACTAGAGGAAATTCGCCTTATTAAATCCGGGATGAACAGAGGAAGAGGCAATACTTCATGCTAATCACTTTAGTTTGCTTATTTGCTTTATTTACTTTGTTTACTTTGCATTGGAACTTTTCGCTAAATTAAGTATAACCCAGTCGATAAAACTGATCCCGCTATTTAAACAAAAAATACTGAATAGTTTATGAACTATTGGGATGTGTTACTCAACATATTTGTGATCAGGAGTTACTGGAAGGCTTAAAAGGATACCTAGATTGTGGAAGATTTTCTCAACTTCCCCTTGAGGCAACCCACCCACCGACCCTTCCCTCATATATTTCTCTTATTGAGAAATAAAGAGGGAAGAGGATAGCCTCTATTATAAAATAGATCTCATAATTATATGAGATCTATTATCTATTTTCATTACTTCGGGGGAGTTGTGGTAGGGAAGGGAAGCTGGTGATTACAAGGTTCTTACGTCTGCTAGCCTGCTCAGCTAACTTTTTGTTTTACAGGTTCGCTAATTAGTTTTGTTACGGGTGTTGCACGGTTTATGACCGTTCTAGTACATACTAACGATACACAGCTGCTGTAAGGCAAATACGTGGGTCTTCTAAGAATGTAGCTGCTTTAGCTACATTATTAGACCACCACCCAGCCAGGCCATATCAGTGGTACTTAATGTCTGTCCCATTTGTATAATGGCCCTTAAGGGCAATCAATTAGGACGTGTTAATGAAGATTCAATTATTTATTCAATGTGATGGTCGACACGAGTTTCCAGAATAAATAAAAACGGTAAATACGTTATAAATAAAGGGAAATTTGAATAAATGATATTTATAAGGGTTAAGTTGATAAAACTTAAAACTTAAAAGAATTCGGATTTACGTATTGGTTCACCAGTTAGAACACGCAAGGTGATCAGAGGGAGAGCGTGCGGGTCTATTAGAGACTGCCCAAAATCTAAATTTCTTAGGCTTTCTTTAGGTTAAATAAAATGACGACCATCAATGCATTAAAATTTAATATAAATAAAACTATGAAAAATATAATTTAAATCCATATAACGTAACTGGTTTTCAGATGCGGAAAGTTCAATGATTATTTCGATTGCTAAAAATAATGAATTAAAAACAGAAGAGTCAACCCAATCTTTTGTATAGAATTGCACAGTAGAGATTTAGTATTATTACAAGACATTAAAGCCTTTTTCGGTGTAGGAACTATAATCATTCGAAAAAGGGATGGTCAAGCTATTTATAGTGTAAAATCTATCAAAGATTTAACTAATGTAATTCTACCGCATTTCGAAAAGTACCTTGATAACTCAAAAGAAAGCAGATTTTGAGTTATTTAAGCAAGTTGTTGAGATGATGAATCGCCAAGAACATCTTACGAAAGAAGGTTTACAAGAAATTGTAAACCTTAGGGCTTCAATGAATAATGGTTTATCCGAGAAATTAAAAGAAGCATTCCCAAATACTAAGCCTGTTGAAAGACCCATAGTTGAGTTTACAGGAATCCCAGATCCTCATTGGCTAGTAGGGTTTACTTAGGGTGAGGGGATGTTTTTATTAATATTAGAAATTCCTCATCTTATAAACTTGGAGCTGGAGGCACATTAGAATTTCAAGTAACTCAGCATTCTCGCGATCAGGAGTTACTGAAAGCCTTAAAAGGATACCTAGGTTGTGGAAACTATTATCCAAAGAAGGAGTATGAAAAAGGAGATTTAAGGTTATAAAAATAGCAGACATAAATAATAAGATTATTCCCTTCTTTTTAGAGTATCCTCTCCAGGGAGTCAAATCCTTAAATTTCGCTTATCCCATATTTTACTATGGACAAAGTGGTTATAGATTACTATAACAGCTAGGGAGAAGAATATTTAAAGCCGTTATAACATTATAATTCGTTCTCCAAGAGCGAGAGATAAAGATAACCCTAAAACCAAATTTAAACGCATTTTAGGTCACAGCACATTACTAGGTTACCTATAGATCTCCTTATTTGCTTACAATAACCACATTTTTATCCGTTACTTAATTAAACCTTATCACCAGGTTCCAAACCTCCCACGTTACTGACTCTGTTACTTACGGTAGGACGCCATGCCTACAGTCTAGTGCCCGTCGCCGGGATATAGGATTAGTTATTCTTAGGAGTATACGTAGTTAAACTTGAGGTCTAGCCTCAAGTCTTCTGGGGAAGTTAGCCGTCTGAGACGGAGCTCTCTCGAAAGGAGGGTAGCTTACCTGGAAACATAGTAATCAACTTGGCCCATAGGTACCTGAAGAAATTCTTTTCTGTTGACTATCTACGAGGCGTTGCGGGAGTAAAGCTGTCACACGACCGGAGGAGAGGTAAAGGGCTGGTCCATTTTAAATATATATTATAAATCTATGAAAAATTTAAATCTTTTTAAAATGGGCACTAGACCATCTCTTTATTTTTCGAAATATGAAATCCTTTTATCTTATAACATGAAAAAATTGTCTACTAGACAATCATTTTCTTTCGCCCATTACATTCATAACCCATCAAAGGTTTAATAGTTATACCTAGTGAACAGCTAGGTTTAGTAGTTAGACCTCAACTAGGTTTAACGACACAAGGCTTACGTACTATTTCTACTTCTGCGAACAATAATGAAAATGCAAAAAATTAAATCCATATTTCGGTAGTGGTTTTGCAGATGCTGAATCTTGCTTTTTAATTATAATTCGTCCAAATCAAGAATTAAAAATTGGCTGAAGAGTCGAAGTTAGGAATGAAATACATTTACACAAAAAGGATATAGCGTCCCCCCCTCTCTCTCTCTGAGAGAGAGAGGGGGGATGCCACGCGCGCTACGCGCGCAGGCTTTGTTAGAAATGATTAAAGCATCATTAGGAGGAGTAGGTAATATTAGAAAACAAGGAAAGGATTCCATTCATTATTCAGTCTCTTCTCTTAAGGATTTAGCAGTAATAATAGATCATTTCGATAAGTACCCTTTAATTACTCAAAAACGAGCAGACTATCTCCTTTTCAAACAAGCCGCGCGCGCGCAGCGCGCGCAAGGCCTACGCGCCGCGGAGCGGCGCTTGGCTTTTGAATTAATTAAATGTAAAGAACATCTTATTCTTCAAGGCCTACACTCCCTAGTGGCAATTAAGGCTTCAATGAATAATGGTTTATCCGAGCAGTTAAAAACCCGCCTTCACGAATTCTTTTTTTTTGTTCAAAAAAAGAAGGCGTGATGGGGGGGGGCGCGCGAAGCGCGCGCGCCCCCCGAGGCCTACGCGCCGCTTCGCGGCGCTTGGCTTTTACAAATATTAAACCAGTTCCAAGACCTAAAGTTGAGGATCAAGAAATCAAAGATCCTAATTGGCTTGCTGGATTTATTGCAGGTGAGTGTTGTTTCTTTATTAATATTTATGAATCTATAACTTCCCAATCAGGCTTTGCAGTTAGATTAAGCTTTAGAATAAGTCAACATTCTCGTGATGCTGAATTAATGAAAAGCTTAGTTTCTTTCTTAGGCTGTGGTCAGTATAATGCAAGATCAAAACAGTCTTAGGGGATTTTGTTGTTGAAAGATTCTTTTATATTATAGATAAAATTATTCCATTTTTATATAAATATCCTCTTCAGGGTGTTAAAGCTTTATATTACGGCAGATTTTTGTAAGGCAGCAGAGATAATGAAAGCAAAAGGGCATTTAACTCAAGAAGGCTTAGATGAAATACAAAGAATTAAAGCGGGTATGAATAGAGGAAGATCCTCTTAAGTAAATTCCGTTTAACCTGGGTAGATCCTTAAAATATAAACATGTTTCACAGCATTGAATAGTAGAATGTAGGGAGCCTTCTCATCAGAGCTTTTGATCTCTACAAAAAGTATAAAAAAAAATAAAATAAAAACCAAATAAAAACAAAGCCGAAGAAGAATAGAAGAAAAATGATTTAATACAATGACTTAACCGAAAGGTGGCTGACTTAACATGCGGTGGAACCAACACAATAGGAAAGTAAAATCGGTCCTTTATAATTCAGCGCAAGGGAGAGAGGGCTTGCTCTCTAATTCTTGTCTACGTTATACAACCGAGGATGATAGTGTGTTTGCGGCGATGGCTGATAGGATGTCCAATTCGGCCTTTAGGGCCGATGAATAGAAGACAAACGAGGTAATCTGCTTGAGCGTAGTGCGGTGAAAGTCGCACGCTACGTTCTGAGGGGGGGAAGACCCGAGAGGGCTTGACCTATCCCGACTATTTAATTCGATGATCCACGAAAAACCTTACCACAACTTGAATATTGAGTGACAAGAAATTTATATTTCAACAATAATTTCTAGTAAAAGTTAATCTTTTACTTCTCTTTACAAGCGTTGCACGGCTGTCTTCAGTTAATGTCGCGAGATTTTGGTTAGTTCCATTTAATTAACGTAAACCCTAACTTTATTTAACTATTTACTATAAAGTTGCACACCGCTACATTGGAAATGCTAAAAGGGACTAAGACAAGTCATCATGACCTGAATATTGTGGGCTATAGATGTGCCACAATATGCCTTTACAAAGGGATGCTAAAATGTGAATTATCGCTAATCCCCTAAAATAGGATATAACATGGATTGTAGTCTGTAATTCGACTACATGAAAAAGGAATTACTAGTAATCGTACATCATAATTGGTACGGTGGATTTAATATTAGAAGGGCACTAATTACTCATCAGGCGAAGAAACGAAAATACTCAATAAGTTTGGTTTATTCTAATTACAAAGTAGCGATGGGGCTATAGAGTTTTGGGTGTAAATCTTCGAATGGGTATAACGAATTTTTGTTAAGTTGAAATAAAGTTGTTGTAGGGGAACTTGCAGCGGAATGATAATTTTTAACAATACCCCTTTCATACAAACAAATCCTCCCCTTCTCTTCTGTCCCAGGGGGGGGGGGGGAGGCGCGGGCCACTATTTTTACAAAAGAAAACGACAATAAAAAGATTTTTTTTCAAAAATTTTTACGTTTTATTCTTTTTTTTTCATTTTGTAAAAACGTGGCACCTCCCCCTTTTTTTTTACAAAAACCTGGTAAACCAGCAGTTTTTGTAGTCTGCGACGTTTTTCGATCCGGGCCCGGGTTTGACGAAGTCAAACCCGGCGGGCTCTGCCGATTTGACATAGTTTCACTATGTCAATCCGGCAGCAAATAAAAAACGAATAATAAAAAAGTTTCAGTTTAATAATCATACGTATTGAAAAACAATCTAAAAACCGAAGAAAAATGGGACCCCGCCCCAAACAAAAAGAATAAAATGGAATTATCCGAAGGCGGCCTCCGGCCGCCTACGGTTTTGCCGCCGCGCGCGCTACGCGCGCGCGCGTTAAAATAGCCGAGGTGGGGCGCGTAAGCGCTCCGCCGATGGCCGTAAAAAAAAATTGTTTTTGTTTTACAAAAAAATTTTGTTTTTTCAAAGGGGACACATTCATGTGTCCAGGCCGCCCTTCACAAATTCTTTTTTTTGTTCAAAAAAAGAAGGCGTGATGGGGCGGCCAG
>JABYPW010000823.1:0-20380 GCA_016880775.1 Phymatotrichopsis omnivora
AGTCAGACCCTGACTCATCTTCATCAGAGGCGCCACATATGACTCATCCTGAGGCAGAGCCCTTTGTCACGTGGTCCTTTCGCGTGGCGCAGGGGTATACTCACAGGAAGTTGCTCAGCTAACTTTTTTGACTCATCATCGCGCGTGGGCCTTAGTACCGTGGCTGTAACACTACACCCCTCCTAAAGGTGCGTGCCCTCACGCACATAGAGCTGTTAGCATATTGCGTTTCCTTCAACCAATGTCCTGATGAGGGACTGGTTGCAAGAGGTTTTCGGAACGTTCCTCAATACACCGAGTGAACATCCTATCCCTTGAAAGTGAAGCAGTTTAGGTCGATGTGACCATGACCCTCAGCCTTTCGTATGAAGGGTGAAGGGGACTTGCCTATCTAAACCCTTCTCCGCTTGCGTCTTGACCCATCCTCCTCAGGTCTCTTGGCATTTTCCTCGGCGTAAGGGTGGTTGTTTCGGAACTTGACCAACGCGTCGATCGGTTCTCCATTTACTAACAGGTTATCCAGGGGTTCCCATGTGCCTTGGTCGTGCGGGTATCCTTCCCAAAGGATAAAGTATTCCAGCCTCTTCCTTTGTCTGTTGAAACGGACTTTCGAAATTCCTTCAACAAAATATGCCTCTTCCCCATCGTCATTCTCGGGTGCTGGTTTGGGTGGCGCCGGGAATTGAGGTGACGTTTTATAGGGTTCAAGTTGCGAGACATGGAAGACGGGATGAATCTTCCAGTTGAAGGGAAGCTTGAGCTTGTATGCTCGGGGACCGACCTTGGAGATAACTTCGAACGGGCTGGCAAACTTCGCGTCCAATTTCTTAGAAGGTTTGAGGTTCGGGAGGTTGTCCTTTTTGAGGAGGACAAAGGATCCTGGGGTCTGATCGGGGAACACTAGATGTTTGGCGTCATACCACTTGACTACCCGCTGTTATATGGTGAGTAGGCGGGAACGGACGTCCTTCCAGTTGTGTTCCAGTTCTTGGGATCCCTTGAAGGTTTTGATTGTGGATAACGCGTCAGGCGAGGGATGGTAACCGTAGTTGGTGTAGAAAGGTGTCTGGTTTGTGGAGGAGGAGATCGAATTGTTGTAGGCAAACTCCGCCAGTGGCAGAAGTTGCGCCCAGTTGGTCTGGTCATAGGTGACATAGTTCCGGAGGTAGGCCTCTAGGATCTGGTTCAGCCGTTCTGTCTGGCCGTCCATTTGCAGGTGTGCTGCGGTTGACAGTGATAGTTTCACACTGAGGGCGGTCATGGTTTCCTTCCACCAAGCTTGGAACTTCGGGTCTCGGTCAGAGACAATGTTGGTTGGAAGGCCATGGTGTTTCCAGATTTCGCTCATGAACGTATTCGCTAAGTCCTTCGAGGTGATGTTTGTGCCGAGGGGGATGAAGTGTGCCATTTTCGAGAATCGGTCCACTATAACCCATATTTGGGTGTGGCCATCTGAGGGAGGAAGTTCGGTAATGAAGTCCATGGAGATGCTTTCCCAGGGGCGATGTGGGAGCTCTAGGGGCAAGAGTTGGCCGTAAGCCTTATGTCGACGGGCCTTGTTTGTTTGGCAGGTGTGACACGCAGCGACGTATTCGGCTATATCCTTTCGGAGCGTGGGCCAGTAAAAATCCCTAGTTACGAGCTCGTAGAGTTTGTCTCGGCCAATATGGCCTGCCGTTGGGTGATCATGCCGTGTCTTCAGAACCGAAGTGCGGAGGTGCGAGGGGACAAACCACAGGTTATTATAAAGGAGCATACCATCGGCGATTTCGTAGCTGAACGGAAGCTTGTTGACAAGTTCCTGGGTTTCGGGGTCAGAGACCAGAGCGTGACGAAGGTCCTCGATAAACTCAGGATGTATGTTGAGAGCGACCCTTTCGGATGCCGCTATGTATTGACCCGGTTTGAGGAAAAGGAGTTCGCACTCTGGTGCCCCCTCTGTAGGGACGTGGTCTCCACGTCTCGATAGTGCATCGGCTTTGGTGTTCTTGGTACCTGGCCTGTACACGATTTTGTAGTCAATCGTTCCTAACTTCTCCATCCACCTTACCTGCCTGCGCGACAAAACTCTGGTTGTGGCAAAGTACTCCAGATTTTTGTGGTCTGTCAGTACCAAGACGGGAGAAAGGGAACCTTCACACCAGTGCCTCCATTCCTTGTATAAACAAGTGTATACCGCCAGCATTTCCTTGTCGTATATTTCATAGTTGCGCTCCGGGGGAAGCATCTTGCGAGAGAAGTAAGCAATGGGATGCAGGGAGCCATCTAGGAACTGATGAGAGAGGACCCCGCTGATTACGAAGTCGCTGGCATCGGTTTCCGCAAGGAGAGGAATACTGGAGTCGTAGTGCGAGAGAATGGGTGCAGAGGTGAAGCGGTGCTTGAGGTCTGAGAAGGCATCGTCTTGAGCCTTCCCCCATTTCCATGGTGTGTCGTTCTTGGTAAGGTCCGTGAGGGGCGATGCGAGTTTCGAGAAGTTTTTGATGAAGACTCGGTAAAAGTTGGCAAAGCCGAGGAAGGACCTGACATCAGTGACCGTTTTAGGAGTGGGCCATTCCAGAACCGTTTCAATTTTGTCTTTCGCCATTTCGATCCCCTGAGCCGAAATGATGAACCCTAGGAATTCGACCTTGTCTACCGCCCAGTGGTACTTGGAAGGTTTCAGGGCCAGTTGGTGTTTATCGAGCCGAGAGAGGACTTCCTTGACCAGGCGGTCATGTTCCTGTTGGGTTTCCGCATAAATGAGGATGTCGTCTTGATAGACTATGACACCAACATCTAAAAGGTCGCGGAGTATTGTGTTCATCATTTCTTGGAAGACGGCTGGGGCGTTGCAAAGACCGAAAGGCATGACGAGGTATTCAAACTGCCCATAACAGGTGCGGAAGGCAGTTTTCTACTCATCCCCTTTTGCGATACGGATAAGGTTGTATCCGTTCTTTAGGTCGAGCTTGGTAAAGATTTTAGCTTTACCAATTCTGTCGCGAAGCTCGCCCATGAGGGGAAGAGGGTAGCGGTTCTGGATGAGGACCTTGTTAAGTCCTCGGTAGTCGACGCAGAGGCGGAGGGATCCATCAGCTTTCTTAACGAAGAGAATAGGAGCACCGGCTGGGGACTTGGAAGGTCTTATTTTGCCTTCCTTGAGCATTGTATCAATGTACTCTCTCAGGACTTTGAGTTCCGTCTCAGAGAGTTTGTAGATTGGTCCCCAGGGAGGTTGGGCTCCTTCCTTCATTGGTAACTTCATGTCCCATTCTCGGTGAGGTGGCAACTGAGATGCTAGTTGCTCTGAGAAGACTTTTGGGAAGAGTTGTTCCCATTTGTTCTGTTCTGAAGCGCTGATGGATGAGGAACGTAGGAAGAGTTCCGTGGAACTTCCCAAAGGCAGTCTCGCCATGGCCGAGCACCATCTCAGTATCTCGGTTGGACTAATGGGTGTGTCAACCCACCCGAGTAAACCTCCACCCACGACTGCAGTGTTGGTGTGGAAGTCTTCATCTTGCAAGATCTCTCGGGCCGAAGCCATGGAGATCTGGGGTTTGACAAGATGGTGTTTGCACTTGTCAGAGTAGAAACCCACTAACTCTGCCTTATCATAGTCCACCGTGGGGTCATGATCTTGGAACCACTTCACGGGGAGGTAGATGTCGACATCGGGAGGCGTCGGTCCCACATCGAAGTCGATGTTCTCCTTATGATTTTGGATTTGCATTTGGAGCTTCGGCATGTAGTACCATTCTTGCTTGCAGGTCCCGTCGTATGCATAGACATTTACAGGTACCTGGCGCTTGCGTTTGGGGACCGGGAGTCTATCAGAGATAAGAGCTCCTGTAGCGCCGTTGTCGAGTTTGGCAGTGGCGGTGACCGTATGGGTAACAATTTCGTGGTTGACAGAGGTGCGCCAGCGAAGTGTCACTGGAACCTTGATGCATTTCCCCTGCTTGGGGCCTTCGGTTTTGGAAGCGATGGTCATCATAGTGTTTCTGCGAATAGGATCCCTGATCTCTCCCGGGAACGTCGTGGCCGGACGTCGCAGTACCTAGAGGTGGATAAACTTTGCAGTGTGAGGAAGACAGAATTTTGGGGTGAGGTGTAATGAATGTCAGCACTGCTATACGACCCGCGTATTTCAACCTTAAGGCCATCCTCAGGCAGGCAAAAGAGGTAAAGGAAAAAACCAAACATTAAACATTAAGTACTAAGATCTATGAAGATACTTGTACAGTCTAAAAGAAAGGGAATTCATGCATCATGGTATCATAATCGTGAGTCATGAGGTCATCAATCATCACTAGGAATACAAGCCACTTAACCGGCGGCCCACCCACCAAGAACCAGGACTGGAAAATTCCTGGAACACCGGCTCCAAATGAATGTGCTTTTTGGGGTATCAAATTGTTAGGGTACATCCTTTCCGAGTCTCTTCTTCAACAAAGGAAACAACAAAAGAAATGGGTCGTCGAGTTGTGGCTCTTTAAACCATTGGAATGTCATCACCATCCACCCAGGTGTCCGGAAGTTCCACTACCCTACCCGCTGCCTGCGTCTTTGTCTTTTTGGAGGTTTCGGACTTTTCGTCTTCCTTGTCGTCCCTCTTCCTCTTTGAGGAGTGCTGTTTTGAGGAAGGGATTTCCGCCTTCTTGTAGGCGAAACACTCGTTAGCCTTGTGGCCGGATCTGGTGCATTTTTGGCAGGCGCCGTTTTCCTTGGCCCACTTGAGCTCTGCCCCTTGGAGATAGGGGAGCTTAGTGGGGGCCGGCTTGGAGTCCGACTTGGTCTTATCGCTTTGGTCCGATCTTTGCTTGCCCTTCGTCTGCTTGGCCTTTTCTTTGGGTTTCGCAGTGGGGACAGAGTCCTTCTGCTTGGGCCAAGGGTTCTCTCCGAGGGCTTTAGCTGCTTCCTCCATTTGCTGGCCAACCGTAATGACCTGGTCAAACCACTCTTGGGTGGTTTGGTAGTTTCGGTTGTAGCTGGTGGCCATAGCTTTGCGGAGTGTGGGATGGAGCCCCTGGTTGACCCAATCCTTGAGGTACCCCTCGTTGTATTGGCACACGGTGTTGAGAGTTCTCATGTAGGTGATGAACTCCAAGATTGGTCCCGTGTGCTTGGCCTGAGTTAACTTGGTAATGTAACTAGGCCGAAGGGTGTATGCCCCAAAGTTGGTTCGGATGGCTTCCAGGAAGTCCTCCCATCAGGCAGTGGGGGTCGTCCACCGAGTATGGTTGATTCTCCACCAAGCCAGCGCGTTGCCTGTCAGTAAAGTCGAGGCATACTGGATCTTGATGGTGTCGGAAGGGAAGCTTTGGGGTTGGAGGACAAAGTAGGTTTCAAGCTGTAGTTGGTACTTGAAAATGTCCTTAGCCTTCCCAGCGAACTTGTCGGGCGTCGGTGGCTTTGGCCCCTTGAAGAGTTGGGGCTGCTGTGGTGGTGGCGGTGGTGGTGGTGCCTCAAACCTAGGAGGAGCGGGGGGTTAAGGTGGCACCACTTTAGCGAGTGCCTCCCTCAATAGATCCTCGACGTCTTTCGTGGTTAGGGGTTGTTCCCCTTGAGGTCTTGGCGGGAGTGGAGGAGGTGTTGGAGATCTTGTTGTAAACCTCCTCCAGCGGGAAGGTCCAGGCCTTGAGAGGTCTGGGAATCCCATGGTTCTTCTGCGCAAAGGATAGGGAGGTTCCGTGTCCGGGACAGTAGGAGAGAGAGGAACTGTCTCTTCTTCTTCCACCGTCTTCTCCCTCGCAGATTGCATTGGGGACATGGCTGAGTCCACCGGCCTCTTATATTGTCGGTAGAGGTTATGGTAGTGCTCGGCATCGTCCCTAGCCTCCTTCAGTTCGTCTTCCAACTTTGCGATCTTTGCTTCTAAAGTGGTTTGCGACTGAGTGGCTTGTTTCCGGATTTCCAACTCCTTTTGGGCAAACTGGAGTTGGTTCCTGAGGGTAAAGACCTCCGAATTCAGTTCAGTGTTTGCATCCCTGGTTCAGTTTAGGTCTGTTTGCAGCTCCACCAAGAGCTGAGTATCCTCCTGCGGCTGGGGCAGGTGGCGGGCCGTTTGGAGTTCCTTTCTCAGGGACTCAACCTCTTGCTAAAGACTCCCCACTCGGTAGGAGTATTCAGCTTCGAGTTGTTCCCTGATCTTGGTTGCTTGGAACTCGTTTTCCCTTTGCTGTTCCTTAAGGCGATTGACTACCTTCAGGAGGATGTCTGTTACTCTTGGCGGGAAGGATACCAGAACAGGAGGAAGTCTTTTCCCCATCTGCTTGTAGGTCATGATGGTGGAGAAAAGGATCCCTTGTATTTCTTCCTTCTGCTTCTGGAAATCCTCTAGGAGCTGGGCGTGGATCTGCTGGTAGGCTTCATCTCCTATGAAGTCCCTGGCTTCCAGGAAAGCAGCATCCAACTCGACGAAGTTGGCGATTATGTGGCTCTGGTGTTTGTCCACAAACTTCTGGCCAGCTTCGTCCAACTCGACCGTGGATTCAAGGAGTCTCCTCCCTGATCTTGTAGTAACCGAGGCCGCTTGGCCCAGTTTAACGAGGGTTTTGCCATCATAGAGGGCAAGGGCCGTGGTGAAGTCTGGCATAGGGGTGTCGTCGCTAGCCATGACTTAAGAATATAGTGTTACGGCAGGTGTCTTCGAGTACGGGATAAGGCTCGGTAAAGTGCAAGTGCCACTCAACAGAGAAACGTATTACTGAGTAAACTCAGATATCTCAACGTGTTCTAAGTCTGGATCCACAAATACACTTTCCTACGTCGTAGAGAGAAGAGAGAAGATAAAGCGTTGTTTAGAACGAATATATTCTTAAGACTCGTAGCTAGTCTGTAGACTAAAGAGGAAAGGGAAGAAAGGAACATGAACGACCGATAACCATCCTTATATAGTTTCCAATCCAAGAGAAATGAGTCATCTATGACAAAGGAGATTACATAAGAAATAGAACCTGAAAGAAACCCTTAGAAATCCCATGACTCATTCTATTATCATCTGACACGATCGTAACATTCCTAGGAGTCATAACGGAAATGATCAGCATCATGGTCTGAGCTCGGATCGCCGATCTCGGGCAAGATCATCATCATACGATAACAGGCTCGATCGGCTTGAGTCATACCAACCGCAGGTGAATAGTCCGCAGGAGTTACTCAAGTTTATCCGATCATGTGAGGTACGCTTGAGAGAGGATGACGGGTGAGTCAGACCCTGACTCATCTTCATCAGAGGCGCCACATATAACTCATCCTGAGGCAGAGCCCTTTGTCACGTGGTCCTTTCGCGTGGCGCAGGGGTATACTCACAGGAAGTTGCTCATCCAACTAAACTCATCATCGCGCGTGGGCCGTTGGTACCGTGGTTGTAACATAGTGATTGAAGGTACATCTAATACTTCTACAATGTGTAGCAATGTACTTGCTCCTAATCAAGTGTATATACCCTATATATATAGTACTTGTATCAAAGGGAATCCAAGTTCCTATGCTTCTATAATTACTGTATAAAATTTTTTATATGTATTGATATTTATAACTTTAAGTTATACAGAGGTACCTAATAGAGATACCTAGTAAGGTAAGTGGGGTAGTATATTATCCTTATTTCTTAAAAACAAAAAGTGTACATATATTGGGATGATTCATAGCTTCTGTAAATATGTGTATTATTACTTTAGTTATTTTTAAGATGTCAGCTTAGGCTTTGAAAAAACCATTAATTTTTTAACCAGTCTTCAGTTTTGGGATCAATTTACTTTCAAATGTTTTAAGAATGAAGTATAAATATGACCTATATTTTATAAGTAAGTGAATCCCCACCTCTTATTGATCAGTTTGATTACCTTTTATTTATTTGTATCATATAATTAATGAATAAGTATCTATATGTCTATTGATAATTATAAATTTAAGCAAATGTGACCACCTAGGGGTAGCTGAAATAGAAAAGTAGACTATCCTCTGTCAAGCAAAAATGGATAGTGCAGGCTTAAAAGAAGTTAAAGCTGCTGCAAAAGTTTTGTCTATTCCTTGAGGCATCTTCAAGAAATGAGGTGTAGGTCTTGAAGAATCCTTGAATTCTTTAGGCGGTTTTAAGTTTTGACATAAATTTACTGTTCAAAGTTTAAGGGCTGTTGAAGAATCGACCATCAAAATGTCCCATATTATATAAGTAAGTGAGTGAATCGCTACCTCTGACCGACCAACCTGGTAAATCTTTGAACAATTACATTTGTTATATAATTACTAGAAAGCCACATGTATATCTATTGATATTGGCAAATTCAAGTAATGCGGTGCTGCCTGGAGGCAGCGGAAACCGAACGGCAGACCATCCTCGGCCACTCAAAAGAGAAGAGTCCTGCGCTTAAGGGAAGTTAAAGCTGCTGTAGGCATTTTATCCGTCGCTTGATGCACCTTTAAGAAGCGAGGCGGCGGGACGTCTCGTTGGGCGGCTCTTGTTGTAGCCAGACGAGTTGTCGAGGGCGGCTCTTACATGAGCAGCTTGGCGCATGCTAGGGGTGGTGACACCGCTCCACCAAGTGACACTAACCCACCAAGTGTGGCGTGATCCTTTCCATGTCAGGGTTAGGGGATTGAACTGCACTTCACGGAGCATCACTCGTGGTCACTTTCTTCGAAATGCGCACAACGCATGCGCGCAGTGGAACGAAATATAGCTCGGAGGGCGAGAGCTAGAACGGAAGTGGGTAGTATTTGAGATGTTTGAGAGTTGCAACTGTTCTGTGATGTGAATCGTTCTGTTCGTCTGGCGTTTATGATACGAACGGATGGATAGGAGGAGTTCACTATCAAGGATTGTTTTTCTATACTCTGACCATATTTTCCTTTTTTCAATTTCGTGATTGGGGATTGAGCTCTGCCATCTGCAGATGTGAACACGCTCTCGTAATCATAGGACTTGCTGAGTTCGATCGGCTACATTATCTTTATTTTGTACGTTCTTATCCTCGGCAGCCGTAACACCTTCCTAGTCGAGCGGATTTCCATTCCGTAAAATATGATCGATCTATAGTTGTGAGATGGTAATTTGAGATTTGTGACCGCTTATATAGTGGGTAAACCACGGCCACAACCCACGCTGACACGTAATCTATTTCCTAGATCAACTTCCGTGCTTTTTTTTTTTTTTTTTTTTTTCGTTTTCTTTTTTTCTAATTTGTAAAAGTGTGTACAATCAAAATACTAACTGAGACTGTTTATATTAAACAAAAAGCAAAACCAGAAGCCAAGTGCATGCCACCATACTCGCGTCCCACGTTCCAAACTCCCACTATCGTGTTTCGAGCTACAGGTGCACCACATGACTCTCCCCGGCCGTCGAAAAATAAGTACAAACCGCTCTGTAAAAGCATTCTATTACATTACTGCCCCCGAACGTCTAGGTAGTGCCGCCATCAGTAACCTAGGCCATATATATCAAACGGCAATATCCCTAACTCTGCTTGTACATGTTTGTTTTACCAATATCGGTTAGGAGAGGCGATGTTGATCTCAGCGAAAGTAAATATAGCACACTCTTGTGTGCAGTATGAGGCTTTGTATGAGTTAAAAAAAGAAAATATGTCAGAATAGCAAGCGTTGTTCTTTTATATGTGTACATTTCCATAGCGGCTTCGAACGCTATCGCTGTCTCCAAAGTATGGCTGTTGCTTTGCACATCACGAGAGTGTTTGGTAACTTTAGGTTAGGTACCCTGGGAAAGGGTTCGCAATTACATGTAAAACTTCAACTACTCAGTAGCTTTCTTGCTACATTAGACTCAGTTTACGCTTAGCCCAGCCTCCAACTGACTACCCAACGTCGGCAGTTCAAGCAAGCTAGGCCTGCGCAAAAAAAAAATAAAAATAAAAATAAAAAAGGTGTGGTAGGAAGGGGAAAGCCAAAGTAGCACCAACGCAAAAGATGCGACAAACCCGGATTGAACGGGTGACCTTCAGATAGCGCTAGGTATTCTGTTATGTTCTGAAGTTGTACTTCAGTCTGACGCTCTCCCAACTGAGCTATTGTCGCATTGAATGGTCAGCGATGCATAAAATTCATCATATGATAGCACTCGGCACCATATTTTTTTTCGGTAGTTTTCGAAAATTAGAGATTGAGCGCTGAATCTAACCGCTTAGATTGTCAATTAAAATATGCGATCGCGTAGATATCGGTATGGTGTTGCGCTATTCCTCGTAGAAAAAAAGTGAGTCTGAACGCTGAAAGGATTTATATCGCAGGGTAGCCTTTTTACTTTGATTGTTTCATGATTCCACGCTCCAGAGGGCTTGTCCCAGCATGTTATTCACTTGTTGTGAACCCAACATTAACTCAAGTTTCGTTAACCCGCTTTCCACATGGTCATGTAAAAAGCCTTTGGTTGTTCAATCAGTTAGGCGAATCCACATTTTAACCGCGCAGACGGAACCTCATCGCATAAGTTTCGCCTTAGGGTTTATGCACCGTAACTTTTCTAAACTTTATGGCGCTAGTGTTAGAAGCTGTAAAAGCTAGAAAAACATATAGAAACTAGCCAGCGGAGAGATTGGCACTGCATACCATGTACCCGATGTGTGTAGTAAGGATTAAATGTAGATCGTTATTATGTCTTAGGAAATCGTCACATGTCGCGCTTTCTTTGTATATATAACTATAAATAGAGTGCGAGGGTATGTGGGGTTTGAAATAGTTATGATTGTCAGGGAGATGTCGGTAATGTCGAGTTGAGGAGAGCGAACGAAGTGCAGGCGTCTTTGCAAATGCGTAAATGCCCTACGCTTACGCCTACATAAGAAATGTGTCCCCAGAACAAAATAGCAGGGCATACTACGAGAGTTCCATCCCTAAAACAAAAGTGCACGCAAAGTAGAAATCTTTATGAGAGCATCTGTCTCGCGGTATTACTCCCTTGCATGCTTTCAATTTCCAGGGTCGATAACTATACTTTTGGCGCTCGAATATTCTCTACTTACAGACTCGGCACCGGCAGCTATATAGGCAGCCGATACTTTGCTTCAATTTTGTGCCACATTGTCTATAATTTGAATTTTTGGCACATCATCACCTAAAGGTTTAGTTCCGTCGCTAGTTTTATTTTTCATTTAGCTGTGTCGGATGGTCCGTTGTTTGCTGCTTTCACGAAGATGCGAGTCGACTTGTTAGAGCACTTCTTGCTTACTAAAGCCACAAATGGAAATTAGCAGTAAGCTCCACTGGAATTCTCCGCCTTTTCGATAACCTGCGCCCCATACTTATAGGTACTGGAACTTAATGTTTTCTGTGGTATTTTCCACCAAGTTTGGGGTTTTTCTTTTTCCATTACTATAGGTTTAAGGTTTGCATGCCCCATCTCCACCTCCCAAATAAAGGCTGGACCCAGGTTACGCACGGTTATGTTGATTGGAAAGTGCATTTTCAGTAGTAATTGACAAAGGGTTAATATAAAATAGAACAAGAAAACGATAAAATTTCTTAACCATAATCGCGGAATGAAGACGGACTATCCTATATACACAGTTCGTCATGCCGACGAGAATCCAGAAATAATAGTATGTAAAAGAGCGTTTCAGCACAAAAAAAAAGATGTTTGTAAAGGGCCCGAGGAAATACCGAAGAGGGAAAATGTAGTAAGAAAAGAATAGGGAAAAGAGAGTAAACCTGACCCACATCCAAGTTTCGAATAGGAGCATCTCGACGGCGTTGCCTCCTGTAATGAAAACATAAAATACATGTAAAACGAAACTAACAACCGAATGGCGTCGCATCCTGCCTACAAAAAGGCTCTCCATGCCGAAGGCACGGGTTACGCAGCTAGTAATAATATTAATAATACTAACAAAAAATAGCTTGCTGTTATATGATTAGTGTTGCTTTAATTGCATTTAAAACACAAGTAATCCCTTGAATGGCTTAGGTTCCTTGATATCCATACTTTCCCAAAACTACAAAGGGTCAAATGAATGAATGAATACTACTTATGCCTGTAACACCATGAAGGTAGAGAGTCCGAGATTATAGAAAAGAAAAAAGGAATGGGAAAAAGGAAAGAAAATTCATCGGACCGAAAGAGATTTACCTTGTTCGGACCATTGAAAGAAAAATAAACGAAAATGAAAGAGGAAATTCCTACATTTTCTATTTTACTCTAGCATATCATTTTACAACCTAATTACTTACTTATCGCCTATTCCGAGGTGCGAGTAGAACTCTCAGGAACATTCAATTCCACGTCCGCCGTCACATGTAGTGCCACCGTAGAATTGCAATCGCAGTATAGTTTTCTGATCTCTCCAGCGGTGTGCCAGGGGGTCCTGGGTAGGTTCTAGGAGGCTGTGTATGACTTTGCACAGGAACCATCGGGAAGGTGTTCGCGTTCTCAACGGTTCTCTCTTTCCAACTCCTGCAAATTATGATTTGATGGGAACAGGTTTCGCTCCTGAGGTAATGGAAGAGTTGTTGGTCGTCGATGCGCAAGTTCATAGGACACCAAGAGATACTTCTACCTGTTTGGTGACTATAATGTTATTTCTAACCTTCTTCGATGGAATGGAAGTGGCAAATAGGCTACGAACGAGGTCCTCGCATAAAGGTCGACGATATACCCTTGAAAAATATCATATTAATGTGCGGATCGTTCTATATATATCAGTAAAAACTCATAAGAGCTGTCACTTTCATTCAAGCTCAACTTGTACGCGAAGTAAATAACAACCGCACTCGCAATACAAGCTCTACGTTTCACATCTTCATTAGCAATCATATTTTCATTACGTCCTGGAACTTACTTACATTAACCCAACGCACGTGGGCCCTGCTATCTCAACCTTCTTCCTCAAAGATGCCTAGATATGCGAAAGCAACATCAATGGTAATAACCACGCCGTAAAATCCAGCACCAAATTCGTGAAACATATCACCCACAACCGCAATGTATTTCCAATTTTGTGAATTTGATACAAAACGAAGATGAGTAGAGACAAGATCATGAGTAATGCAACTACAATGTTAACGATTTTTATCGATCGTGCCATGGTTTTGTAGGGATTAAGATTGAAGAGAAACAGGGGTATGGGGCTTTGTGGTGCAGGTACTTATGATATAAAGGATATTTAGTGGTAAAAACTAGACTTGATTATACGGATAGATTAGCTAGGTGCTTGAATAGCTTGGTAAGTTAATCCTTGGGGAGGGTATTTACATCCTCATTGATGGGATGTTGTCCTTAAAGTATGATATCCCAACTGTGGTTTCTAACCTCGTATAAGACACTTGGATATCGACGCAAGTATGGATTACCACATTTAAATAAAAGTAAATTAATACATAAACCGAAAACGACGATTATGAATCGAGTGTTTGACCAATCGACAAACTAGTGAAGGAAACCTGGCATGCAAATTACTAATATTAAGCATTCAAATATTAAGTGTACATGAAAATGCCGACACACATTGTCCCCGCGGCTGCAAGAAGACTAAAGACTTACCATGGCAGTAAAAATAATAAAATCACCCACCCTCAAGTTACGCTTGACGGTAAATTTCCTCGTATATGCTCGTGCTGACAACGCCGTAATCACTACCAACGACATAGATACTTGAGTGACTATTAATTCCGGCCCTCTATCGGGGGTTTTAACTTAACCTCTTCTTGGGGTCTCGTAACTGTTTTGTTGACATGTCGTGCGAGTCGCCGTTTACCGGCTGCGCTATCATGATTTTCACGATGTTTTTTTACCGAATTTGTAGTTGTTTCCATTTCATTTTTTTCGTCGCTTACACGCCCATGTTTTGCTTTGTATCAAGGGTTTTGCGCTGTCAGTATTTAACAGCCATTTGACTGCAAAACTTTGAAGAATTTATTCACCTGAAGTTCCATTTTCATACCTGCAGTTTGATTTTAAGTCCTACAAGCCTCAGTCTTTGCTTTGCTCCCGGGAGTCTTGAAAGGTCCATTGGAAGTCCCGCTGATTTGCAGCTCAGTAGGAATCTGCAGATTAGGAGTATTTCTCAACATATACAAGGTGGTATTCTGTTCACTGTTCTATTTCGTAGTATGAATTTCGTGGAAAGTTCTTTTTAGTCACTTATAATAAGGTTGTCGTGTACTCGTGTATCACCGCACTTGAGTTGTGGCTCTGAGGTCATAAAATGTATTCTTTTGCGATGCGGAAATTCACGCTATTATTGACTATATGGAAGAGGAGGAGCATCTCTTCTCGCTTACACTTCTTACAGTGCTTTTCATGTTGGCTAAATAGACCATAGTTAATGACCGCTTCGGCGGTCAGTTTCCACCGATAATTTCCAGTTGAAGTTGAACCCTGAACTCACCTGAAGTGTCAGTACTCTGTGAAAGATTTTTTCAATTCACTTCCCAGACTGCGGCTTGGGAAGCTATCTGACTTATGTTCATGTTGGCGGGGATGGATGGGATACCTAGAAGTAACAATAGGGGAGTTTCCAGTTTTGTTTTTAGCAAATAAATGAGAGTAACGTACGACAGTGAAGCGAGACATAACAGGAAAGTGAGACACGCGTAGTCATATATAGCAAAGAAGGCACTTGCAGATATGAGCGATGCGAGATCTTTTATAAGGGAGGGTACGTTGTAGAGAACACCAAGTAGACACGCGAATATACACAAGAGAATATAGCACAACAGGCGAAACTTACCCAGATGTCACGGTCGGAAATGTTATTGGCGACCGATAGAGGGTAGTAATTATTACTTCCTCTCTATCCGATCGCAACTCGCACAAGTTATGCACAACTTTTATTTTTTTCCGCAGTAAGAAAAAAAAACGACAAACTAGCTCCTTCTTCCCCAGTGTTCCTTTTTAGAGAGGAGGGCCCCTTTTATAGTGCAAAATCAAACGCTAACCAAGACCTTATACCCCAAAACAAATCGGAATTTTCCCCGACCGTTTTAGTCTCGCTCCGCCAGCTAACTAGAGTAGGCTTGGCAGCCGTCCGAGTTTTCCAAACACCACACTTGCTCTCCGCTCCGCAGCGCCCGATAACAAAACTCTCCACCCGCAACACCGCAGAATAACAACAAAATATATCCCGAATGCACCATGCCTCATTTTAGACCTCGTGTTTCCTCCGACCGCGAACGGCGCATCTCCAAAGCAATTGCCAAGCTCGAGAACGGAACTCCAAGTATATCGATGCAACTGAAGCATATAACATCCGCCCACCCTATATCGCTGAGTTTCTAGAAATGGCAATCCAAGCAGGAAACGTATACATCACAGCAGGTATTTACTCCTGCAGAAGCAGATTTATTGTTATCAAATACAATGGAATAAGAAAAGTTAAAAGAACAGGCAAAAAATCATCTCTCGTGGGCTAGACTATTTAAGAAGTATGCTTAACACACTTATGATAAAAGCCTAACCTTTTCATTTCTCCATGCAAGAAATATTAAATACCACTTATTAAGTGTTTAAACAAGGTAATGTGCCCAGTTCTAGTAGTGGAACATTTTTTGTAAACCCACGTGGCGAAGGGTGAAAAATATATTTAAAACACAAAGTTGACTTAGCATTGAGAGCATTGCTCCGGAGGCTCCATGAATATCCCCTTTCTACGCGTGCGTGCTTTGTGGGTACTTGCACTTTTCGGAGCATCGCCACTTTGCCTTGGGCCGCTCAAGTGACCACTTCGCACTACAACGGTATAGCATCTACAGCAAAGCGTCTTACCCTACTTAATTGGATGGTAATCCCACTCAACATATCGTAAATGTAGACAAAAACTTAAATTTCAATACCCCTGCTGGACGGGTTGAACAGTTGTACAAATTCAACCTACATATGATACATATATTTGTGACTACACCTATGCGCACACACACACACAATATACGTTCTGCGCACTGCGAGAGGGCAAAGCGAAAACAAAGAAAATAACTAGCTACGAAAGGAATTCGCAAGAACAACAAATCCGCCATCTCAGCGAGCCTGGGAGAAACCCAATTCAATCTTAAGCGACCCAGACCCGAGCGCACCTCCTCCCACGAGAATAACATGAAAAACCCTATGTATCTAAATTACCAAAGCCTACCTCGGCTACCGAATGAAATGCTACCTATCCCATTAGCACTCGTTCATCAGACACGAAAAAGTTCTACACGTGAAAAGAGAAAAGAAATTTATGTAAAATTTGAGTAATTGAAGTCCATCGCCCAGTCTAACATATAGTCTGCAGTGCTAAAGTCTGGCAGGTATTTGCTTGAGCCTGACAGTAAAGTCTCGCCTATATGAGCTTTACTTGAAATTAATGCTTTTGCGTGCACGTGGGTTATCTTCTTTGATTTCGCAACGTGTTGCCCGCCTAATTCTTGCACGAAACATTTCGGTTATAAAGAGAAAAACTACTCACAATGACTCCATTATGCTAGTTTCAAAGAGCTGATTACCCGGCATATGCAGGGTTATCAACGCACCAAAAGAGAAACGTTGTTCCTCCAGTAAAATATATTCTAATAGGTCAATTCCTTCGCCCCAATTTGATCTACCTAATGAAGAAATGAACGAATATCTACTAGCACTCCTCCTTGCTATCAGCAAAACCAATCCCCTTCCGATGTCGCTATAACAATTGCACGTTAGAAACTCCACTTCGGTATGGACGTCGAAAATTGACAAACCCCCCCGCCCCCCGCGCGTTGTGCACCCAATCGCGTGTGTTGCATACCCCTCGCGCGTGTTGTGCACCCCCTCGCGTCTGTTGTGCAGCCCCTCGTGTGTGTTGTGTACGTGCACTTCATTGTGTATTAAAGGAAACATAGAACCAGGATCGCATTACTGTACATATACTCTACCATTTTGTGATTAATGTTCATCAAGATCCGGGGCGTTACAAAATAGATCATGGAATATCCTAGCATTATATGTAGTGAATAATCCGAATTCACTTTTCCAGAGTTCAAAACGCTCTTTTCCCACAAAAATTTGATGAAAAGGCTACCCTCTATAGAAAATATATCGTTCCCCGTCAAAAAAATTGAGCTATGCATAGAAAAAACACCTCCGTTCATGGCACTTGGTAAGTAGATATAGTATAATATTGCTACTACTAATAAGTACTTTGAAAGAGGGGTGGGGAAAAGTGAAGGAAAAAAAAAAAAAAAATTGTAGGCGGGCAGCAACAGCAAAAATAAAGCTTCCACATGGCCTCATTCATAGGAACGTTCACAATGAAAGGTGTTTCTTATATTTAAGTATTTACAGTATATTTATTCGAGTGATATCCTGTGACCCCGAAAATTCTTCCTAAATCCCATCCATTATACACCTGAACCTCACCTTTCACAAGTTAGGATTTCTAGTGAATGAGAGGATCAGTATAAGTAAGGATATGCAGACCACCTTCTGCAGGTGTATATTTCACAGATTTTGGTGGAAAATTTAAATTTGGAGCTTTTTTTTTCTTTTTTCGTTTTCCGTATGGTGAACATCATGTGCACAACACACATGAGTGCATAACACGCGCGACGTGCTAGGGGGTGTACAACACATGCGATGTGGTGCACAACACGCGCGAGGGGGTGTACAATACGCGCAATGGGGGTTTTGTCCATTTTGGTGGCTTATACTTCGGGAGGGTTTCAAGCAGCGACTATTGAAATTATCTCCTAAACCGCCAAAACTTTCAGTGCCAACACTAATAAATGCCCCAACCCAACATAAATGTCGACCCTCTCTATGCCACTAGCTCTGGCTCATATCCGGAGGCAATCTTCACTAACGTCCCTCCCCACCATTATCGAACTCCGCCTCATAGCTGTTGAATCGCCCACCATTATCGTAAATAATTCAATTGTTCTTTCCGTACTCAACTTCGTTCTCTGCTTACCTATTTTTTTCCACCTTTTTTCTTTCCAGTGTTTTAAACGCATAGTCTATGTCCCAAGGACTATTATACTCCAACACAAAAAAAATATCGAGTGATGCCCCATGATTAGCATGTGCTCAGGACTAGAAGCTTGCTGTTGAAGGTAACCTTGTGCTGGTGACATGAGCAGCACTGGAGTCCAACTAGAGTATCAGCAACTCAGCGCGCCTGCGGAAGTGCCAGTAATATCATAAATTAATGATGGAACACCAATTAATGCTTCCCTAAGATATACGGTAAGTATTTGTGGGTTGGTAAGAAATTTAATACACCCTAAAGTCTAGCTTGCGCAGCATATCTTTTTCCTCGAAAAACGCTTATATCCATTCCAGGACGAAATAAGGTGTTGGCGGGTTTATGGTGACCACTATCGCATTAAGTGTGGCATGACTCTCCACGTCAGGGTTAGGGTATTGAACCTGGCTTCACAGAGTATCACTCGTGATCACTTTCGCCGAAATACGCATAACGCATGCGCGCAACGTGGTGGAACCTAACTTTGCTTATAGTGCAGGAGCCAGAATAGAAGCAGGCGGTATATTTGGGAGTTGCGACTTTTCTGGGGTCCGAAATTTTCTGCAGTTTAGGTTATGTTTGGCAACAAATTTATTTCAAAACTACGGTATCCGCCAGAGGAACTATGGTTTTGAAATAAATTTGTACATTTAGTGATCGCACAACAAATCAAAAAAATCAGCACAATGTAGAAAAAGAACATATACTAAAAACCTCCGAATACGTTCTTTTCTCCGGCCTTCATCGCGTCATGACCAACCTGCCTACCTAGAAACTACAAATAATAGCATTGGCGATCTCATGCATTTAAGAGATGATGTTGCTATGAAATGGGGACAGACTACCTGTTGTATTTTTTTTTTTTTAGAACAGGCAGTAATTAAAATAATTGAGAATGATTTTTATTCAATATGTTTACTACTGTAGTCAAACTCTCCTTTGTAAAAGCATTCTGTGCTTCTCCCTTACCTAACCTTAACATCTAATGCTGAAATTAATGATTTTCCTATCTCAACTATCCAATTTTCCTTGTTGTCCATCGTGTTGCGATCATCGGCAATCGTGGTGGTTGTGACATAAACGGGTTATGAGAAGAAAACACCAACTCGAGTACAGTTGTGGTGACCATGGCAGGAAGAAGATGAGAAGAAAGTACCGACTTAAGTAGAGTGGTGGTTGTGCTGATAGGGGGAGTGATACTAGCGATCAGAGAGAATGATCTTTATATTTGAGGTTATACTTAGGCTTCTGCATATACGTCACGCTAACCTTATTTGTATAATATACTAAAGTGGGCAAAAGTGAAAACAAGATATATGAATTCCACTTTGAACATAAAAAGAGTCTGTTGTAAATATATTTGCCAGGAAAGATGTATATGCGACTGTTTAGATACATATGTTAAGGGTATAAAATGTATATATTAGGAAAGAAAGATATATATAACATGTCGTAGATATGTGTATTTTTCAAAAGATATATATATTGCATATCACAAAGACATATGGCACCAAGAGAATATATGCTGCATTCCAAAGATAATACAACCCAAAAGATATCTGCTGCATGCTAACAGAAAAATTTAGGTTCTTAGTGCATCCCAGTTATTGAATGAATTACAAGTTATTTCTAATTTTTTTATGTACATTTTTCATTCGTATTTGAATAATTCAATTTTTGCTTCATGAATAACTTCATGCACTTGAGCTGAATGAACATGGGTGTTCACTATGGGGATTGGTGTTGTGGGTGTTATTGCTAAGAGTGTTTTTGGCTCAAAAGACTAATTTCTCTGTCAGCCAAGGGGGGGAAAATCTAAATTTTGAGTTTCCGTTAGTGCAGCGCCTAGAAAATAATTTTTAACTTATCTATGAAGATCGTAACCTTGTAATGTTATCGCATGTAAGTTCTCATCTGAAATTTATTAATTGGCTCAGGATAACTCAAACAAGTTTTAGTAACTTGTTCCGATTACCTTGTGCGACAAATACATATTAATTTTGCACAAGCTATTAGGCATATATATATATATATATTGACATGAGGGGTTATATATTATGGTAAGTGGTAATATATCTTTGTGAGGTGCTATATATCTTGGCGTGGTGTCATATATTCACCGAGGTCCTAACATATTTAAGTGAAGTACGAAATATACCTTGTGATGCTTTTGTCCACTTTAACATACTATAATTTGATCACCTGCATGTGATATCACTATGGGTGAGAATTTCAGGATACCTTTAATTATGTTACCTACTTGAGTATACTAATCAATCCTATGAAGTGGAACAATTGCAAGTTTCTGTAAGTATAAGCACAAAAGTGGACAAAACTCCCATCGCGCGTATTGTGCACCCCATTGCGTGTGTTGTGCACCCCCTCGCGCGTGTTGCGCACTCCAGTTTCTCTCACATTACTATAGGCTTAGGGCTTGGATGTTCTTTTTTTTTTTTTTTTTTTTTTTTTTC